>VXBJ01003247.1:114128-131181 GCA_013400055.1 Nycticryphes semicollaris | reverse complement strand
CTCAGGGTAGCAGGTGGTCAGTGGTATTAACGCTGTTAGAATTGTAGTTGTGGTATTAATGCTAGAGCACTGTGACTGAGCCCCTTTTGCTATAACACTTTACTATTTACACAGAAATAAATGCAATATCAAATCCCCAGTACCTGTAGGAACAGGTTAAATGTCTGTTCTCCCCAATACTTGCTTTAAAAAATTTTACTCACAGTGTGTATGTGCAATACTTTTGCTTTGTAGCAGCACTAGGAGGATGGAACGGAGCGGAAATGGGCAAAATGGCCCAGTCTCCTTCCTGTAGGAGCACTGTATGCCATATCCTCTTAAACCATGCATGTGAAGACAGGTAGACCACAAGTGATGGTTTGTGTGGAAGGAGGCATGCAGAATAGCAAAGATTTTTATTTTAAGCTCACATTATATAAAAATCTTATCTTTGAAGGGTTAATAAATGGGTCACAGACATTTCATTAAATGGCAAGATAATTGTTACCGGAGCACAGTGATCGGTTCTAACTGTGGCTTGTCAAGCCTGAAGATTACAGTGGTGTATGAAACCACGGTATGTTGAAGTGTTGTGCTTAAAATCATCTTTAACTCATTCCACTCATATCTGCCCTGCTCATGACCCCTCCTGATCGTTCATTAGCCCTATGTAAACGAGGATTTAGTGGAAAGAATTTCTGTAGTTTTTTTTTAAATAGAAATGCTGTCNTTGATTTCTTCACAAGTCTGCTGTAGACCAAATGTAGAGAATTTCAGGCATTAGCTGGTACTTTTCCAAAAGGCTGAGGAGGCATTTTCCACAACAGAGTATAAGGACGTTTTTTTTTTTTTTATTTTATTTTTTTTTTCTGAGNAACGGAGCGGAAATGGGCAAAATGGCCCAGTCTCCTTCCTGTAGGAGCACTGTATGCCATATCCTCTTAAACCATGCATGTGAAGACAGGTAGACCACAAGTGATGGTTTGTGTGGAAGGAGGCATGCAGAATAGCAAAGATTTTTATTTTAAGCTCACATTATATAAAAATCTTATCTTTGAAGGGTTAATAAATGGGTCACAGACATTTCATTAAATGGCAAGATAATTGTTACCGGAGCACAGTGATCGGTTCTAACTGTGGCTTGTCAAGCCTGAAGATTACAGTGGTGTATGAAACCACGGTATGTTGAAGTGTTGTGCTTAAAATCATCTTTAACTCATTCCACTCATATCTGCCCTGCTCATGACCCCTCCTGATCGTTCATTAGCCCTATGTAAACGAGGATTTAGTGGAAAGAATTTCTGTAGTTTTTTTTTAAATAGAAATGCTGTCATGTGCGCGCACACACACACACACACAGTGTAGAAATCTTGCAAAAATTTTCCTGCCAGTGTGAGAGAAAAGCTTTTTCAGAACAAAAAGTCTGCCAGTGTGCAGGGGTGTTTATGTGGGGTGTACTTTTGGGTGTGGAGGGCTCTTGCCTCTTTGAAGGAGAAGCAAAGCAGGCAGACAGCTCAGCCAGAGCTTTCCTGCTGTAGTAGAGGTGGGAGGAATCTATAAATGCATGATTTATGTAAAGGGCCCCAGGATTGCCATGCTGAACATCCTGACTTTCAGCAGCCAGTAAGGGACATTATTGCCAGGAAGAAAGCAAGCAGTTCTCTAGGCTGGCCTGGGTGGCTTAGTGCCTCTCTTCAGTTCCCCAAACCAAGTTCCTTGTTCTGAGTCCTGATTTTTCTAGTGGTGCCTCCCCCTGGGATGCCTGCTGCTCATGGGCAGCATGGAAGACGCTGAGATTTCTGTGTATGTTATTTTAGATGTGGGGAGTTCTATTGTTTCCAGGACAACTGGGGAAGAATGAGGAAGCGACTTGTGCAGAGTCAGCTTGGAGCTACTGAACACCCTGTCTTGCTCACTGCCTTTTCCCCTGGAAAATGGCTAATGGCCTACTCTTACAAGGACCCCTTCAAGCCAAGCAAGTGATCAGGTTAAAAAATATTAGTGCAAGAAGCAAATGAGGAGCCAGTGTTGCCAGGTGCAGTTGTAGGCTGGTAACAGCAAACAGCTCCCTGTGAAGTGAGCACAAGTTGTGGATGCTCAGCACACTCAGAAGGTGAGTGCAGAGCAGAATGTGTTTCTTGGCTGGAAAGACCATATTTGGGTTTCCATGTTTAATTCTCTTAACCTCTGATGACTGCTAAATAAATGTTCCTGTTCTACACCGTTCCTTCAGCTAAGTGGAATTTGCTGTATTGTGTAATCTTGCGCCTGTAGCATTAATTGCCTTCTATTCTAAGAGGAATTAAATCCTTCTTGAAACTGTAATGTCATCTTTTTTTTTTTTTTTCCCCCTTCTTTCCATATTTTTTTTGTCTCATAGCAATGCTGAACTGCAAAATATGGTGTTAGACTCCAGTGCTGCCATGGGGAGCAATGGACTTCAGGAGAAAGACGCCACTGGAACCCTTGGCCCCGATCTCAGCAATGGCAGCAGCAGCAGCAATTTGGAAGCAGCCAGGCGCCTGGCTAAGCGCCTCTACCATCTGGACAGATTCAAACGCTCTGATGTGGCAAAGCATTTGGGTAAAAAGTAGGTGCTGATACGAGGCCTTTGGCCCTGTTGATTTTCTTGCTGGTTCTGGAGGGGTTCACTCTTGAATGATAACCCTTACTTATTTATCTGTTTGTTTAAAGCAATGAATTCAGCAAGCTTGTCGCCGAAGAATACCTTAAGTTTTTTGACTTCACAGGCATGACGCTGGACTACTCACTCAGGTACATGCCTGTTTGCTGACCTTGTGTTCTTGTTTTAGTAATGGTGCTGTTTGCTGTGTTGTCATGATTGAAACGTTTGCCCTGTGGGGGCTTAAGAGGGTGAAGAGAGGCATGTGACGTGGTTTTGGGATGGAGCTTTTCTCTTCTGTTTGGTTTGGCTTGCTACTGTACTCCAGAGTGCTGTTGGAATGGTGGCATTTCCTGAAGAGGGAAATCTTCAGGAGGACCTGCTTAGAGATGGTCCTTGATTCAGAGGAAATGGAGAAAAATAACCAGTCACTTAATAAACAGGGGACTTCGGTCTGCTAGGTGCTGGTGAGGAATGGAAGCGCTGCTCACAACTGAGCTGCACAGACTTTTTGGCTGATGCCTTGTGGAGCTTGCTCTGCCCAGCTGCAGTGCACAAAGCCAGGGCTGGAGTTTGACGTAGCTTGGCAGCCCACCTCACCACGTCTCTCTGAGGCACCCAAAAATGTGAAGAACAGCAAAAAATTCCATGTGGAAAATGCTGTTGAAAGATTGCTAGCTGCCAGCACGGGTATTTGAAAACCCAGCCCTTCAATTTTCCTTACTTTTTTTACAGTGGAGTTAACCCTCAGCAGTGTTTTCAGTATTTTTTTTTCCTTAGGGGGCAAAACACCAAGTTTGTGTAGTAATGGCTTCTTAGCATGATTGCTGGCATTCTAGTATTTAACGGAGTTTAAAGTGAGTTTAAATCATCTGGCTGAGGTTACTCAAGTGGATTACTGTTTTGTTGCTACTCATACAAAACCAGGAGGCCTGCAGTCACTTGCCAATCCCCTTGCAAATGTATTTTCCAGGGGTCTGACTCCAGGAGACTTTGGCAGACCCCAAGGAAAACCCAGAGTCCTGCCTGCTGAAGGTGGAGGAAAGGAAATGCACCAGTGGAAGAATGAGCCACCTGCTCCTGTGGCAAGGCAATTGGAGCTGAGGCTGAGCACCTGCTTAGCACAGGGCAGGAGCAGCTGGGGCGGTGGGAGGTCTGCTGCTCCTTCCGGGTTTTAGCAGCCCTGAAGCACGATGCTAAATATACCCATCTTTTAAATTGTGAAATCCAACACCTAATTGCTTTGTGGCACATATTTAGGAAGTCTCTGCTCCCGGTAGATCTCCTGTTAATATTAATAGTCATGACCTCTAAAATATGCCCTGGCTCATGTGGGACTTAGGCATGCCAGTGGTTTGCTGAGGTTTCAGAGTAGCTGCAGTGACTGCTAACTGCAGGCCCTGTGTGCACCAGCAAGGCCAGGGATGGAGTGTGGACCCGAAGGGATGGGGGAGCCCAGACAAGCTGCCTCATGCTTGCAGAGAGTGAGAGGTAACCGCCCTGTTGCTGCTGGCTTACTGACAAGCCATAGTTTATTAAGCATTCTGGAGCTCGTGGCGGCAGCCCAGACCCATGCTAGCCCCAAAACTGTGGGAGGCTGTTGTGTAGTGCATATCACTGTTGGTGTTGGTGTTCATGTCTGGGACATGGGGAGGATCGTTCCTTCATTGCCCTGCTCTGCTTCTGCACCCAGGACCCATATTGCCTATGCATCTCTGGAATGCATTTCTCACATCCTCCACAGGACTGCAGGAGGGGAGGAGATGGAACTGCTGCTCCAGCCCCTCTCAGAGTCCACTCTGATTCTCCTGGTGGACAGAAACTCACTACAATAGCCCTTACCAAATATATCATCAGTTGCCCCTCCAAGCTGGCTTCCAGACGGGTTAAGGTACTGAAGAGGTAGAGATGGTCCGTGGTGCAAGGCATGGGCAGGGGTTGCCACTGGAAAGAGCCTGAGCTGGAGGAGGAGGAGGAAAGATGGGTAGTTATCAAAATGTGCCATGGGGGCATGAGGCAGGGAACAGAAACCCTGCAAGAACTCAGTATCTAGTTGTGAATAGGGTTATTTGCAATACATTACATGTGAAATTAAGTTATTACCAAGGCAGATCACACTCTATATGGGTGTGAGATCATTGCAAGTACAGCCAGTTTTTGACCTTACATCGAAGAGGAAAAAATGAATGTTTATTCGTCCAGGCTAGATAGATGTGAATGTTCCAGCAACATGTTCCACACATCACAGATCTGGTGTTAGTTTCAATCTCATGCAATATTTAAAATTTGTTTATTAGGCACTTATATTGTGTGCCGTCTTTCTGTGGACCCAGAAGATTGGTGTTTTCAGGCTTTTCTTAGAAGCATCCTGACAAATGAGAGTAGGCTGATACCACTGAGGTAATCTGTTGGCTCTAGGTTGTGGGGGTTTTAGGAAGTGCAGAAGTTTTTCTTTGGGTGTGAGGCAAGTTTTTCTAGCAGGAACAATAGCAGCATAGTTAAGAGGTGGTGTGGTTAATTGTTGGACAAAGAGGTGAAAAAGTGTGTGTGTCCCACGTCTTTGCAGGGGCTTGCTGGTTGTATGTAATGAGCATACCCCGGTGTACACCAGCCCTGTGCCCCAGACTGTCAGGAGCAGGAACCCAGGAGGTCTAGGTTGTTCACCCTGCTGTTGACTCTCAGTGGGAGATATTGAGACTCTTCTGCTCTCTTCCCCAGATGTTTACTGTGGGTCAGGTAGTGACACTACCTTCTGCAAGGAGACTGGCGTGGTCCTGGCTGCCCTGTTAGGTGACTCTCCAGAAGGAGGACCACACATTTGGTGTGGGTTTTGAGTCTGCAGTGCAGCTGCTTGACGTCACCACCTGGAGTAGCTCCTCTACTTTGGATGAGAATACTGATGAATGTAAAGTTAAAACATGCAGGGGTGACAGACAATTAGAAAAGGACAGAGAACACCCTGGGTATCTGTCATGCATAAACAACACCTGCTCCTGTTCCTTCCCCAAAGAAAATGAAAACATTAAAAGTAAGAACAGCTCTTTCAAATGTTGTAATTGGTTCTTAGTTTGTATATTCCATGGCTGAGACCAGTGGGAATTTAACTCCTGCTTTATTTCCTATAACATTGAGATTAACTGCACATGGGATAATAGTTTTCCTAGAAAGGCTTCTTGGAACCAAATGTCTGGTGTGTGCTTATGTACTCCTTGTTCTGAAGTGTATTTTGCTCTGTGATGCAAAAATAAACCCCAAACCAACTAAATTTATAATTTCACCTTTTCCTATTCTTCTTTTAGGACTTTCTTTACAGCCTTTTCACTTATTGGAGAAACTCAGGAACGCGAGAGAGTTTTAATCCACTTCTCCAGCAGATACTACCAGTGCAATCCAAACACCATTTCTTCTCAAGGTAATATTGTTTCTGATATGAAGGTCTTTGATTGTCTCCCTCTTCCTTCATTCTTGCTTTCAATAGCATGTGTGTTGAATGCTGGAACTGAAGGTGTGTAATTGCCATGCCACGTTTTAGACTGCTTGTAGTGAGCACTGAAACCCTCCATATTCTCCACACATAAGCATGGTAAGGCAGTAAGAAAAACTGTATTTGTCCCCAGTCAGGAAAGGCGTTTAGACCTTCTCAGTGCAGAGCCTTGGTTGTAGCATCTCCAAATTTGAATGTCCTCACTTGTGGTTTCTGGTCTTGTTGACTTCCAGCGTGTGTGGGTACCTGTACTCTAGCTACACACACACAGATGAGAATAGGTCCTGTTTCAGGTGGAAAAAAAGCTATTTGCTTTCTGTGCTCCGTTCAGTGCTTGTGTCTCTGCATGCACTGGCAGCAGGCATGCCAGTTCTTGCCAGTTGTGGGGGTGAATTTTGGGTGCTGTATCCAGACCCTGGCATGGTTTCATCTGAACTAGCTAACATCAGTCGGAGAGCTGCCTCCTTGCCAATGTTTTCAGTCATTTTGGAAAAGGATGGGGGAAACACACAAGCACATAGATCAAACCTGAGAAAGTTGGCACGGGAGAAGAGGACAAACTGTCCGCTGGCATAGCTGCTGCATTCAGCCAGCCACGCCGGCAGAGGCATGTGGCCCTGTGATTGCAGCAGGGGCTGATCACACGCTGAGCAAGGGAGGAGGACATGAGAGAAAATAAACACAGACTAAACTGTCTGTGCCTTTAGTCTCAAGGGTAAGTGAGAAGGACCTGCTGCACTTGGAGGTACTGCCACACCTCCTGACACCTTGCCTTTGACTTGCCACTGTTGCAGTGAGGTGATGTTTGTCCACTTTGTGCCTGTTCAGCTTTACTGGCTGGCATGCCAGGGAGGGGAATAGGTAGCAGTAAGACAGAATCTGCTCCCGTGCTATTTTTGTCCTCTTTCTAATGCCTTTCTTGTCTCAAGACACCACTGAGTAAGGTAGAATAGGTGTGTCATGTCCAGGTTGCAATAACGACTTGCAATGTTGATGTAGCAGCCTTATTGTAGAGTGCAGGAGGGACATTGTCACTTGTGAGCCTGAATAAGCATTCAGATTAAAGTGAGCCCTGCAGACTTTGCCCAAGTTTCTACATAATTTTGGTGCTATATTTCTGCTGTCAGCAATTGAGCGCTACATGGCAGAAGTATGGTGGTGGTTCCTTTCAGTGGAATTCCAGGCATTTGCCTTTCTCATTTTCCTCTCTCCCTTTTCCACACTCTGGATGCATTTGCAGTTTGGAAATGAGAGGATTTTTTTGTCTGGAGAAATGCATAGGCCTGAACTGAAGCACCACAGCCCCAAATTCAAGTTGCTTCAGACTTACTATGGTTAGTGATAATACTTCTCACATTTCATGCTGTACTACAGTTTGGGCACATTGTTTGGGTACTAGGGCCTGTACAAACATCGTAAGAAAACATGTTCCTTTCCTTGGGGAACATCTCTTTGTAATGGCTTTATCTGGCACAGATTTAAGCCCGTGATACTCACATTGAATGTGAGAGATACCTGTCCTCGTCACCCATTCCTTTTCATTCACAGCACAGAAGGATCTGTGTGTGGTCATTAACTGGACTCTGCTACAAAGGATTTTATGTGGACCTCCCTGCAGTGTGTGCATGTCTCATAAATCAGTCTGTGTCTTTGACACCCCTGTGAGAGAAGTTTATGAGCAAGAGAATAGAGAAAATATTTTTTCCTCATGTATTCCTAATGTTTGGAAACTGGCTAGAGGCATTTGGACTTTCAGAGGTGATAACCAACACTATGGGCACTGTCATCCTTGTCTGGTTTTGTGCACAGCCAATACATTTAAGGTTTTGAAAGGAGTGCCTGAAAAATGAGGAATATGAAATTGGTGGCCACTGTTGCAAATGACAGTCAGCACTGACTTTCCCAAGTCTGTCACAGTGACTTCAGGGATATAGCTATAGATACAATCTGTCTCTTCTGGCTCATTCTTGAGGACCTGTGCTCCAGGACCACCTTAGAAATAGCTGGAGTGCAAGACAGGATAAATAGCTGATTGAACTTCTCCCAAACTCAGCCTCATTGAGCCCTGAATTAGGAGGGGCCAGAGTGGGAGGAAAACAAGATAGCATGCTATATCCATGCTGCACACAAGAATGGGTGTGTTTTACTCTTCCATTTCTGCCCTGAAATAAATGAAGAAGAGGGAGCTGATTCAGGCTATGGTATTGGTATTACAAAAGAAAAGGGTGACAGTGTGGTTTCCTGTCTAGTTTGTCTCATACATGGGTGCTGCAGATAAGTTTTGACAGTCATTGAAAGATGAAAGAAAGGCTATTCTAGCTTGGCAGCTGCAGGATGACCTCACTGTTCATTTATTTAATTATATGTATTTCTTGATAAAACAGATTCTCATTAAGGGAACGGACTCAATTACGTTATGAGGCTCAGTTTCAGCTGTTCTTGAAGGTCCAGTTGGGGGTTTGCATGTGACTCTGGTTATGTCTCTTTCTGCAGATGGAGTTCACTGTCTCACGTGTGCCATGATGCTGCTGAACACAGACCTGCATGGCCATGTGAGTATGCACAGCTTTGTGTAGACTGCTCCCCTTGACACTGTGCTTGGAGGGGGTGCTCTTCAGGCAGCAGAGTCTCCTGGCTGGTGGCCTGCACCCCTGCAGACAGCAGTGAGAAAGCTGTACTCCCAGGCTGTCATCCTGGGCAGAGTTTCCCAGTTCAGTCATCTGTAAGCCTGGTGTTTTGCCTGGGTTTTGCCATAATGTGTGAGGATGCTCCTTGTCCTCAGTCCCTTGCCTTTCTGGTATGCTTCCCATCCTTCCATGGTTACTGGCCAGTAAGCTGTGGTTGGGACTGGCTTCCCCTTTCCAGTGTGTAAAAACATTTGGGAAGGCAGAAGAAAGGAGGTAGATGAAAAGTGCTGGGAAGATGATGTTTGCAGGCATCCAGTGGCAAGGGGGAAATCTGGTGGAATCAGAGTTCTGCTCAGCCAGGGTAATGACAACTGTGCCCAGAGCCAAGAGAGCAGAAGGAGAACATGGGCATCATGAGTGGGAGCACTGTGTTGCCCCACTGTGCATGTCTCTCCACTGCTTGCCCAGGGGAAATAGCATTCCAGTTAGAGCCCTCTTAGTCGCACTGGTATGAGGTGCCAGCAGCCCCAGGACATGTTTTCAGCACTCGTGGTGCAATACGTCTGCTAGGTATGGCATTCCCAGGCTAATAGGAGACCTCCTCTATCCTGGAGTCAGGATGGAGAGGGAAAACACAAGAAGCGTGATGTGACAACATGCAGAAGTAGTGGCTTCAGCCAAGTGGCTTTGGGGCTTCTCTCTGGCTGAGACTCTCTGCTGCACTGCCAAGGGCTCTTACAGGAGGACCTCAGTTGGGATCTCTTTTGCAGCAAGGGTGGTGGGTCAGGCAGCAGGAGATGGAAGTGGCTTGGGTCTGTTTCCAAGGGTGCTTGTCCCGTGTGGGTGTTGCTCTGTGGTGGGTGCAGGTAATGAAGCCAAAGCTTGTGTGCACTTCCCCAGGGGTTTTGATGCCCACCCCCTGTTAATTGAATGCCTTTATCTGAAAATTGTAGAAATGGGAGGGGGATGGGAGATGTGAAGAATTTTTTTCTCTGAAGGCTAAGCCTTCCCTGACTGAGGAGCATGCCAGTCGCATGGGAGAATAAGCAAAGGTATGGGAACATGCCCTCGTGTGTCTTAGCATACACAGTTTGTCTTGAGCACATCTGAGACCACCTGCGCAGGTACCCTGCTCCCCACAGTGATAGCAGCCTGGGGCATCTGCTGTCCAGCCTGTCTGGCTGTGCAGTCCAGGGAGGAAGACTAAATGGTTGAACACCATCCTGTCAGCATTTCTGCTTTTCCTGTTGCTCCCTGTGATGCTTTAGTGGGCCCTACTGTCTTTGTTAGGTACTCGAGTAAATGATTTGGATCTGACCCGTCATTACTGCAGCTGATTTGCAGCTGAAGCTAGGATGGCTCTGGCTGTTGCACTGTGTAACTTTGGAGGCTTATCCTACTGGCAGTCGTTAGTGTGTTGTTATATGTACAGAGCTGTAATATTTGCCAGACTCTTGCATGTGTCTCCTCTCTCTCCCCACACCTCCCCACTCCCCTCCTGCTTTTCTGTAATTTTCATCATTTTTCTACATAGGTGGCAAGTTGGGCATTTTTGACTTGGAATGCAGCCCCTTGTAGATTTACGCTAATTGCCTGTTTCCTAACAAAGATAATGCTCTAACCCATCCTTTGCATGATTCTGCTAAAGCAGGAGGCAAATGAGTCACAGGGCTTGTCTACACTGAGCTCTGTTTGTTGCTGACATACTGATGATAAGTGTGGACTCTTTTATTTCACAACAAGCTCAACTGCTTGTAGGGCGGTGGTGCAGCTGTTGTGCCTTTGGTTCACACTTTCCCTTAACTGTTGTAGATGAACTCTTATCCCTTTACTTATCCCTGGCTTGCCACATTTCATTATCTTTTTAACTAGATCATTTTTACTAGCTGTGTCTTGGAGATGCGTGCTCAGTTCTCTGCAGGGATGTCATCACCCAGACTGGTGGTAAAGACTTTTAAGGTATCTCTAGACTGCCAGGCACATCTTCTGGAAGCTGTGTGGCCCTGTGTGGAGATGTTAGCTTTGGTCCTGGAGCAAAGCAGCTATTTGTCCGCAATGCCAGTTATCTCAGTAGGTGAAAAGAGCCAGACTACTGTTGGTTTTGGTCAGCGTGGAGAAGTTGCATACCGCTGCATGGAGGAAATAAAGAAGCAGGAAAGAAGGAAAGCATTTGCAAGTCTAAGAACAGCTCTAGCCTGTACCCAACGACTGCAATTACGAGCTGTATTCTGCAAGCTTAGCAACCAGAGAGACAGGGTTACAGCCAGACTGTGTTGTCAGGAGCCTTCAAGATGTGGGAAGCAGTGTATCATGTGCCCCTGCAGAAGTATCTCCTCTCTTGTAGAAGGCAGTGTTCCTGCCTGCTTTCTTTCTGCTTGTCTGTGCTGAGCACAGGCTGCAGGATCTTCCTTTGTGGCTAGATGAGGCTGACGGTCAAGGTTTGCTGGTTTTCCATCTCTCCCTGATCATACATTATGGAAGGTAAGTAGAAGATGTGCAATCCAACACATTGAATTACCTGTATTACTGACTGGTGCCCTTGTTTGGGCTCCACTCCTGTATTAATTTGGGCTCTTGCTCCTAACCAAAGTCACCGTCTGTCCAGAAAGCTCTTCCCCTGTATTTCTGCAGCCAAGGCACAACTTGACTGTGGAAGAAGTCATCTTCACCCCCTTCTCCTGACTGGCAGCAGTGACATCCCCAGAGATACCATGGTCATCACAGAGCCCTGTTTCCCCTCTGACTTTACTATGTCTCACAGCTCATCCTAGGCTACTTCCCTTTCCTCAAATCTCTTTGGGAGCCTCTTACTTTTACAATGACAGTGTTGTCATTGCTGCTTGCTCACCAAGCTCCCTGCATGACAAGCATGGGACTTCTGGCACCTAGGGTACCTAGTACAGACACCTTCTCTGAAGAGTGATGAAGTCTGGGATCCAAGAGCAATTTAGGGCAGTCTCAAGCCTCCAAATGGAGTGGTTTGGGTTTTACATGCACATAGCTGTTCCTTTCCACTTTGTGGCTCAGATGGGCAACTTTCAGTCTGAGAAACAGACAGAAAGAGAGAAAAGAGAGCAATCCTGTGGAAGAGTGAAGGCAACCTCAGTCTGTGAATCAGAAAAGGTAAAAGCTGCTCCTGGGCATTTTAATGCAACTCAGGGCAGTTGCTGTAGGAAGGTAGTGTTGGAAATTGTAAGAGAAAGGTCTGGAAAGGGCCTCAGTTGGCTGTTTCCTTATGTCCCACAGGAGGATCAAGTAGAGCTTTTCCATCAGAGGCTGGTAGAGCTTCTGGAGATATGGAGGTGTAAGGCACCATGCAGATACTAGAGAGCTTCATCATCACTCTCATCACTATCCTCCCCTATTCAGCTTTTCTTTTTGGATGGGTGTGTGGTGCTTGGGGTCCAAATGGACCTTCCCTTTCCTAACTATATTCACACAAGAATACTTGTTTCTGAGTAAGCTTGGGAATGCCTTCTTAGTGCTGCCTGCCTTGGGCTTAAATGAGAGCCGGGAAATGCAATTTGTCTGCTGCTTATTTATGTCATTTTGGAAAGCAGTGTGTATATGATGCTGTGTTTTTCTGCCATCCCTTCCAGAACATTGGGAAAAAGATGACCTGCCAAGAGTTCATTGCTAACCTCCAGGGAATGAACGATGGCAAAGACTTCCCAAAAGGGCTGTTGAAGGTAAGGAATGAACTGCAGNCTGAATCTAATTGTCAAACAGGACAAGCAATGGACACGCTTCTCTTCCCAGAACATATATAATAGATACAGTGTTTATTCTGTTGTTTTCCCTCTTGTCATCACTTGATTGTGATCAAAACTCTGCGCAGCATGGAGAGGTGAGACTGAACACTGGTGGGGCTGGCTCCAGAGCTGGGTGTCTTGTAAGCTCATGAAGTCATGCTGTCCCAGAGTGCTGTTTCCTGATTAAAGTGGACAGAAGCAGCCAGTTGATTCTGACTATTGAATATGTAAGGACTAATCCCGAGCTCTGCGTATCTGGAAGGCGTGTGTGTTTTTTCATCAAAGGTGCTTTGGGGTTTTCACATTAGAGCAGAAGATGTAATTTCAGATTAGAATGTGTTGTCTGGCACAGGTTGCTTTTCTTCAGGTTTTGTTCATTAAGTTTGTGCCAGGAGTTAAATCTGAAGAACAAGGAAAGAGGCTAAGCAGGATGAATCTTGTTTCATTGTCAATAGTAATGAGAATGTTTCATTTCTCTGCTGCCTGATTGCTGGCATGAAACAGCAGTCTGTTTGAGTGAAGAGAGGAGTGCATATGCTAGAGTTCATAATATTATTTTTTTGGTAATAGAAATAAAAATGAGAGGTTGCTGCATGTAAGAGCTGACCGAAAGCCTACTGAAGTAAATCAAAAGAATTGGAGTCTTTTCTGTGGGTTTTGTGTCAGGCCCATTGTGAAATGCAGATGTACCTGCATGGTTACAAGTGGCCGATTTTGTTTTCTAGTACTGGTAGTTTCTTCAGTTTGTCCAGCCTCTTTGGAGAGCTTTTTGCTGTGCCCTCCTGCCTCAATTCTAGAGTTAGGATTATAAATTCGACACCCCTATTTTCAGATGTAATGTCTTTTTTTTTTTAAAAATCTGGATACAGAGTATTCATTTGTCAACAGCAACATTTAATTTATTTTTTTTCCCAAGGAATTTCATTTCTCACTCTGCCATAGAGAGATGTGTTTAGATTAATTTGCAGGCTAATTACAGCCTTTATTGAATAAATAGGTCTCCAGACTGTGTTTAAATAACCTTCTGAGTGTACTGATGAGAGACTTCCACTGGTGCTCACCTGCTGTTTATTTTCCTGCTGACAGAATTACACAGCTGGGGCTGTATCTTGGTGTTTAGCGCTGACCTGCTAATGCTAAGGCTTGCTCAGCTCTTTGCCAGCCCACCCAAAGTGAGGACCGGGACTTTGGATTTTCTGGATGTAGCAGAATGGAGGAAAAACTGCTGTTGGTGCCCTGCCTCTTTGAGGCTTTTTCTGCCCTTTTCTGCGTGCTGCCCTGATGCCTTGGGGACAGAAGTGGCAGTCAGCCTCAGTGTTTCATCTGCCTTGTCTAAAGATTTGCTGATGATCTGCCCCCTGTTTTAATTCATCAGTGGAGGGGAGAGGAGTGAGTGGCAGTAACTGCATTTCGGTAGCTAGATCACTGTATCCGCAGCAGCCACCTTGCCACTAGATATGTGATTACAAAGACTTAGCAGAAATTAAATTTGCATTAGTCTCAATAAATTAAATTCACAGAGCCCTCCCACAGCACAGCGCCAGAGTGTATATGGCTTGTCGGTGCATTAGTGGTGTAACTAATGAGCATTGGTGAGGCTGTGAGCCATCTCCCCGCATCCTTCCCCGGCCGCCTGGGAGAGGAAGGAGCGTTTCCACTGGGTGGCAGTGTGCCCCTGTGGGAGTGAGGTCCTGAGCACCCACTGGTGAACAGTGCAGACTCGCGGGGAACCTAGTGGGCTTTTCTGCCTTGCTGCACCCTTGCATGAAGCTCTGCAACTCTGCCGAGTCCTGGAGCAAAGCTGAGTGCTGCTGGAGGGGAAAGGAAGGGGGATTATATTAGCAAGTGCTTAAATCTTTGCAGGCAGTGTTCACCCAGGACCTGGGAAGCTCTCTGCAGCGTTTACCCTGGATCCAGTTCATGGAGTCAGGGCTGCAAATACTACTTGGGCTATCCAGAACACTCACCAGACAGGCAGAAATCAAATGTTGCCTTCAGTCAATCCGATTACCCTTATTGCTACTGAATGCAGAGTGTGGCCTTAAGCGTTTGTTTAGTCTCGACAGGAAAATAGCCCTTCAAGGGTCATACATCAACAAGTGAAGAGGGACACTTCTGTCTTCTGTGTGATCAGCCTCAGGAAACTTCTGATGTGAGATCTGATTGCTCCTTTCCACTTCCATGAGCTTTGTTTTATTAAGTTTTCTCCCAACAATAGGGATGCCTTGGTAAACACCATAAGGCCTTCACAATGTGGTTCTTGGTGTGCCACTGATAGTGCTTTGAGAGCAGAAATTTTCCTCTGGCTAGAGACAAAAATGAGAAATGCTAGTATGATCTTACTAATCTTGTGTCTTTCTGTGTGTTCATTAACAATTAAAAGAGTTTTGCTTTTATACACCCATCTGCACAAAGACTCATCTTTTTTTCTTCTTCCTCATTTTGTTTGTCAGATCTGAGGTTGCTTTTAAAGTTGGGACCCATAAAGGCACATATACCAAACTGATTAAAAGCGTGGTTCTCCCCATGGGATCTGCTCACAGTATTCATATATTCAGTACTTTGCCAGGTGGGCAGATAGATATCTACCTTCTCTTTTACTCCATGTTAGCTCTGGTTCAACCGTCTGTCACACACAATGGCATTAATCTGCCATTGGCTACTAGTAAAGACTAGATGTGGAGACAGTAGCCTGATTTCCAGTTACGGATTCTCAAGTGTATGCTGACCTGAGAGAAGTGGGTTATACTTACTGCAGGGTTACTGTTTACCTTCAAACTGTGGCAAATTCCTTGTAAATAGGAACCAGCATCCCAAGCTCTGATTCTCTTCTCTGGTGTAAATCAGAAGCATCTATCTCTATGGGTCTTTCTGGTGTAGAAGGTGAGTCAGGGGTGCTAAATCCAAGCAGATTAAAGTTATTGAAAGAAAAATCTCTCAAAGAATACTTTTTGAAACTCCCGTGCTTTAACTGTTGAGTTGTCACACTCCAGGCACACAGTTTTATATTGCATCAAGCTGTGATCAGGCAAGGTGATACTGAATTTCTGTAGCAAAAGTCCCTATTTCCTGGTGAGCTGAAGCCCTGGAACGAGTGCTAAATACAGAGAGTTGTGACAGCCCATGTTTTAGTTAATGGAGCAGTACTCTGCTGTGGATGGGCTCAGTGCTCACTCCTAGAGCTGATAGTGAATCACACATTTACCAGCATTTACAGGTGGGGATGAGTGACTTGTTTACAGGGACTTGAGAGAGACAAAGGTACCCAGCACCACAGCAATTACCTCCTCAGAGTGGATGTACCTGACATCCTGGATTAGATGCCACTGTGTGTGGTGAGGGAAACTGGAGGAGAAATGCAGCACCACCGTGAGTGAGAGAGAGATGATGATGTCAGAAAGTTAATGCAACTAAGTCCAGTCTGGGGTTGATAGCCTAAGAGAATCATGACGAGACCACTGTTCGTTTAGTCCTATAGAAAGGGAGTCTCTCTACTTGGAAGGGAGATGGCATCAGTCTGTGGCAGTGTCAGACACCTCATCAGTACAGTGTAGAAGCAATTCATTTGCAGGCTGGTTCTTTCCTCCTGTGCTCCCACTAGCTTTAATCTGCTGCATTGATACTATCCTCACTGATAATACTCTGGGTTTGCATTGTTGACTGTAGGCTTCATCAAAGCTGGGCTTTGTGAGATGGTCTGGAATGAGAAGAGGAGGCGGAGAAGAGGCTCGAGAAGAGCCCAGTTTTGGCCATGCATGGTTGCTTCATTTCCTGTAGGCAGTGCAGTCGCCATAAATGGTGGCCACTGTGCCTGCTTCTAGTCACTTTGTGACAAGGTGTGTCTTCACTTGTGCAAAGTGGCAGCGAGAAGGCCCTTCTTACACAAGGAAAGAAAATGTCTGTCCTGACTTGCAGAGAGACTGCAAGAAGTCACCTCTGAGGAAATGGATCCCTGCCTTTGTTAGGCAGCATCTTGGGAAGGGTACTCTGTCAGTAGGCAGTGTGCTAAGTACCACATGTCCATATTGTCCTACATAAGTAAATGTCCTCTGCATCTGCAGTGTCTGAAGTACCTCATTCATGGAGTCAAGGGCATCACCTGACCTTTGACATGGGCTGACTCTGCGTTGCCCCACGACATGAACACTAGGAATGAGTGTGCTGTATTTAGCTGTGTGCCTTCTGGTAGGAGGTGGTAGCTTGTTGCTGACCCATCTTGCTGTCAGGGAGCCCTCTCCAGCATGCTGAGGAGCCTTGGATGCTCTACAGGGACCTGGCTAGAGCCATCCTGGCAGAGGCTGTTGATGGAGATAAGTCAGTCCTTTGTAAAAGATCTGCTTTTTCTCAAAGGCTGTTGTTTGCCTAGGCCTTATCTTCTGGAGAAGCACTGTAATTAAGTGACCAAATTAAGTGGGAGTTGCTGGTACTGAACTCTTCTGAAGAACGAGTCCCCCTTAATTTCCTAAATGATCTGAATTCTTGATCAGGATTGTTGGGATATGCAATTTCCTATAGAAGCTGCAAGGTAGGGTTTATCTCATTTTGCTGTCAGTTCCCTGGACTTTAATTAAGGATTTATTTTTTTTTT
>VXBJ01003247.1:23888-114022 GCA_013400055.1 Nycticryphes semicollaris | reverse complement strand
GAGAATTACTGGCATTTTGCTTCATCCATTCAAATCATTTCAGGTATTCAGTGGAGAGAAGGGAGTGAGCATCAGGTGGCTAACTTTCACCCCGCCCCCATTTACTCAGAGGAAATCACACTAATCAGACTGCTGGGTACACCCTAATTGGTCTCATCTGCAGTCGCCATAGTTCTTCCATTTCATGGCTGAGGCTCTTTGGCAAGGAATTCCCACCTTCCTGCTACTGCTGAGTGGGAATGGAAGCCTGATGGATTTGGGGAGACAGGAGTATGTGGCACTGTGCCAGAAGGGCCCCCAGAGGACAGCATTGACTGCTGGAGCTCCCTGTGGCTATGGGCAGAGGGGAGGGGCGGAGGTCACCGAGTATCTCTGCTCCACTAAAGAAGCCACAGATCTGCTTTTCCTGTTAAAAATATTTTTCTTGGGATAATGTTTCTGGGGCAGCCATTTCTTGTCAGTTTGAAATGAAAGATCTGTTACTGAAGGCCCTTTTCAGCTGCTAGGAGACAACAGAGTCTAATCTGGCAGTATAAAAGTCAGGCAATGCAGGGTAAAACCATTAATCCTTGTCTTAAACAGTTGTTTGCAAAAGCATACGTTCCTTTCATTCTCTGAAGAGCCACAGAACCATAGTGATCAAAGGGAATACCCAGCTTGTCTTTGCTCTCCTCCATCCCCAGTAAGGACCTTCCTGCTGTGATAACTTTTGTTTCCTTTGACTTGCAATTTTTGGGTTTGCCCTGTTTAAGAGTAATAACCAGTTAAAGCAGGCCTGTGCAGGACTGAATAAAACCAGGTTATGATAGCACACGCATTTCTTTGGGTCCCATGAGTAACAGAGATCCCGACGACCCCTGATCTGTTGAAATGCAAATGTAGTTTCTTTTTATGTTCTTTCTTCAGTGCATATAAAGAGAAAAAAATCTGAAATCTATGTATTTCTCTGAAGTCAAATAAGCCCAGGTGGTGTGTCTAGGAAAGCATCGTAAGATAGTAGCAAAAACCAAACGCTTTCCACTAACAACCTGTCCAAGAGTAGGGAAATTAGAACGTCAGAAAAGGACATAAAATTCCGTAATGGTGATGCAGGAATAAGATTTCATCTGTGTGGTGTAGGGGCAGTACTAGGGATTGCGTATCTTCTACTAAGCAGCAATTACAGCATGGGCCTGTTTCTGCTTTCGTCATGGGCATTTCTCTGAATTATTTTTGCTCCTCCAACCTTTCATCTCTTTGCTTTCCGATTGTTATTCAGAAGATCTCACCTGGCCCACCGGGCTTTTGTGTCAGCAAGGAGTGAAACCCAAGCAGAGTCAGCTAAGAATTTCCATTACTACTAGCTGCAATTACGTGGCTCAATACCAGGCTCCTAATGAATGTTTAGGGGTATAATTTTCATCTGTGGAGGCAAGGTCTCCATAGTGTCCTGTCCAGGTTGATCAGGCAGGTGAATCATTTGATGTTTAGCTTATCTAGCTTGTCAGGTACTCAATGCTGTCAGTAGTCCCCTGGTTTAACTGAAATGCTTAGCAGCTCACAATGATGAATATCACCATTCTGAGCTTCCTATTCTTGTACTGTCAGTGTGGAGGATACAGACTGGTAGTCTCCAGGAATGATGCATTCTGCCACTTTAAAGGAGGAATGTTGGGCTCTTTTTGAGCTGGGAAATCTCTAATACAATGTCATACATACATTTTGGTCCCTATGACATATTACTCCCACCTCCATGTAGGTAGAAAACAAATTCTGAAAAACATTCTTTGATCTTCCACCCACTGATCTGCTTGAAATTTAAGTTCAGTGCTGCAACACGAGGGAAGGAGGAGTAGGAATATAATTTATACCATATTTAAAAAAAAAAAAAAGAAAGAGAAGAGGAGAAAACATTGCTTCCAACAGTCTTAGAATTATTGTTGTATAAATCTTTGGTACTCAAGGAAGGAGTTTGTCACCCCACTTTCCAACTGACATTGGACTATTCTCTTTTGGGCTGAGTTACACTGTTTACTTTCAAGCAAGAGTGCTAGGTTGCTTCTTAAATTTTAATTATTTTTTTTCCACCTTTCCTATGATGACATGGAACTTTTAGTTTCCTTCCGAAGCTTCTTTGGGTGATGAAGTATTTGTAAAGTCCTGGTACAAACATGGGGAAAATGCAAGCCACCTATTTTCTGCCCTGCTGACAAATGAGATCTAGTGAGAGTCATGACAGTTAGGAAGAATTTCTCCTTCTATTGAGACAAGGTTTCTGGCCATTGCTTCATAGATACATGCATTTGTTGAGAAAAGGGATGTCAAAGTTTATGCCTGTTTTCCCCCGTGGAGCTGCTCCTTCCATGGTGTAATGCTTCCAAGTGCAGGTAACACCCATGTGAAAGCTGTGTGGTTCTCAGTGGGGACTTCCCCCTTTTCCCTTCTGTTGTTACTGTGTTTGCTGTCTGAATCAGAGGGAAGCACTGAACGGTAGTTGTTTTTATTCACATCTTTGGGGGAGTGCTGCGTGGCATGGAATTTATTTCAGTGATGTTGATTGTATAGAGGAACAGAGGCAGGGGTTGTTTGCAGCTAATCTGAGAGAGTTGGTGGGCTTGGGACCAATGCTTGGTTCAACTCCCTTTGGGTTTCTGTCACAGCTGTGCTGTGGGTTTCTGTAGCTATATTTGGCAGCTTTAGCTTAAGGAACTTAGTGGTCTGTGTTGGTGCTTACTATGTGGCTCACTTAATTTCTGTCAGCCCTGGTGGCAGTAAATGGTAGTTCCTAAAAGAAGGAATGCAAGAGGAGAAACTTTTTTCCCTGGAGACTATAGTGCTTTGCCAGGAAACACAACAGCCAGTCTGTGACACAGAGCTGTTTTCAGATATGCTGCAAGGAAAATGAAGATGCATTGCAATGCTGATCAGGATAAAGGTGGCATGGTTTCTTTGCATCCACATTTTTATCGAGGAGGTAGTCTCCACCGTTCTCAGCAAGACACTTATATTAGGAGTGATTTCTTTTGTGCTCAAGAAGAGCATGGATCCCAGAGAGGTTCATTGATACCAGAATTGATTTGGTCTTCCACCAGCCCATATGGTTTTCTCACTCTGCTTGCTTTTAGGGACTTGCTGATGTAAAAAGTCAGTAACAAAACACTTATGTTGGTGACCACTAACCAGCTGGTTTTGGATGTGCTTTAATCTCCTTCTCTTGTAAAGTAAAACATACAGACTTAGTTGACCTCATGGGGTCATAGGAGCAAAGCTTGTGTTTTTCTTGTGCTATGCTTCGTGGTTGAGGGGGTCTAAAAGCACATGCTTATGAAGCTACAATAGCCCAGTTGATATGGGATAGCTTTCTAGACTGTAGTAACATGACCGTTTTCGATTGTAAGGATTACTTTCCATATTGTAAGAGAAATCAGAGTAATCCCCAGGGATTCCTTCAGAGCCTAGAGCACAGGCCTGTGTACTAGAATATAAACCATAAGGAAGACCTCAACAAATGTTTTTTTTTTTTTTTTCTGGTAAATTCAGAATGGGATAAAACCCAACATTTTTTCAAATGTCTCGCAAAAATGTACAGTTGTTGGGTGAAAATAGGAGTATTTAATAGGAAAAGGTAGGTGGATAATTTTGAACTTTTCCATCAATATTCTTCATTTTCCCACCATACCTGCTGTTACCCTATTAAAGTTTCTGTTGACCTTGTTGCTTATGCATGTGGAAATTAAATGGCTGCTCTCCTATTCCTGGATGTCAGTTGGAGATGCTTAGATTTAATCTTGATTGTCAACTTCTGTTCTGTCAGCAGACCTCAGAAATCATTATCTTAATATCACAGGAAAGTCAGTTCAATAATGTTACTTTTGGTCAGTTGTTGAAATGTAGTTCTGTATGTATGAGTAGCTTATCTAGCAGAATTAACTTTCCCCTCCTTGTCCATTTTGAGGAAAAGAAAGAAACAAGGATGAAGGAAGAAGGAAAGCAATTGTATGAAAGATTTAATGTTGTTTATTTAACAAAGAGTATTTAATAGCAGCATTAAATAATGCTGCTTTTCTGGGCCACGTAAATAGCAAACTGGCTCTTGAGAGTGTATTTCAAGTAATTGATGTGTGTGTGTTTATGTATTTTGTTGGCTTTTGTTATTATTTTTGTCACTGGCATCAAGTTTAAATGATGCTAATGGATTCTTGTGGCTGTATGCGAGGACACTGGAGTTCTTCAGACACAATATTGTGGTCCTTGCGTTTGGTCCCTAAAAGCCAGTATTGATTTCACTTTGAATTCCATAGCTTTTCTTCTTGTGTTGTTGATTTCCTTCTTGTTGAGTGATGTTAGAGGGACCAAACAAGGAGTTTACCGCCCACGGAAACTTGACCAGTGGGAAGAAAAGATGGGAGAACCTTATTGTACTGTAAATTGAAAAGGTTGTCCATTTGCTCTATGGGTGATGCAGTCTTCCATAGTGCCTGTGACAAGTAAAAAGCTTTTGGATTGCTTTAAAACGGTGACATGAAAGGAAGAGTAGATGCTCTGATTTTTCCCTCCTGCATCTGTTTTAGTCTGAAGTGTCAAATTCTGCTGCTCCTTTATGTCTTATTCCTTAGAGGTGCAGGTAGGGAATGTCTGTAAAGAGGAACCACCATTCTATTGGCCAGCCCAATGCTGTCGTTGGCTCTCCAGACTAAAGACTGACTGAATATCTGCTTTCTGCCCCTTTTCCACCACCTTTATGCTGTTCTCTGATCATTGCTTCTTGATACACCTGGAGGGTCCCCTGCGTGTGGGCAGCTTTGTTTTTTCTGGTATTGCACAGTCGTATCAGCCTCTTTAAAAAAATGCCTTCTATCCCTCTACTTATGATAACAACCCACTTCTCCCTCAGAAATCTCTGTTGCTCAGTTACAGACAGAAATCAATCCTGTGGACATGCTAATTTCTAAAATGGTGGGAGTTCTCATGTTGGAGTGGTCTTTCCCCTGAAGAAGCCAGTCACTGTGTACACAGGGCTACTGGCTCAGTCAGGAGTACAAGACTGTATTATCATTTGCAGATGAAAATCAGGGGCACTGGTGAAATCTGAGCTGAGTCCCTGAGCTGAAGACATTTAAAGCATGTTTTCAGGAGGCTCTCTTTTGGAGAATGTGAGCTGAGAGAGAAGTGCTTTCCATACTCCATTGGAGAATAAAATACACATAAAATTGAGCAAGATGCAGCTTGTCATTCTTGGTGTTTTGGACTGCTGCTTGGTTACAGCTGAGCCAGAGCTATTCCCTCATGAATTGAGGTTCCTGTCCTGCCTGAGGTTCTGCTAACCTCAGCTTAGAAGATGCTCAGTGGAGAGCTGCTGCACTTAGAGAGCAGCAATAGTACTGTCCTGTGGGCAACAGAAGAGAAATGTTGCTGTGATTCAGTCTAGCTTGTATTTAATAACGAAATTGCTTTGCGTAATTCACATTGGCCTAGGTCTGCATGTGATATTTAGGGAATATAATTATTTTCCATGTGTTGAGGGTGCTTGGGGAGGTGGCCTTATAAATCTGAGAGCAAGAATAATTTGCTAGGCAGGGGGCTGGTAGGATAGGGAGTGATTTGTGGCCATTTACGTAGCACCTGTTGGGACCTGCTGCTTAGCTCATCTGGAGCTGTTTGATTGCAGTGAAAATTTCCTCTAAGAAGAGATTTTCTTTGAAAAGCTTTTCCACAAGCAGTGGATAATTTCAGACAGGTTAAGTAACATAAAACCTTTTCTGGGAAGTGGCATAAGTAACTTAGAGCATGCAATTGCTTCTTGCCAGAGAAAAAGGGTCCTCTGTTCCTTCAGGTACCCCCTAGCAATGACAGGTTTGTGTAAAAAGGCTGGAGCACATCTGGGATTTGATCTTAATGTGTGAGGTTGGGGTAGGGTTGCTAGACCCAACTGTTATGGAAATGAGAATTGGTTTTGCTTGTTTGCCAAGTGGGAAGAAACCTATTCCTCAAGCAGGACAAAGGCAGGGTCTGTGGAGAATCAGAAGTTTGTCGCTCCAGAAGCACTTTGTGTTGATACTTAGGTTGCCTGTTGCCTGTTCCACTGACCGTGTCCTTCAGCGTGGTACACACTGATTGCAGTCTGTGGGTAGGATTTGCATCTATAGCATCCTGGGTGGTAGCAAGCAAAGGGTGACTACTGACCAAAGGCCTGCTATGTACTGGGGAGGCAGCAATATCTTTTACAAGCAAAAATGCATCTGGAATGATAATGTGAGTCTAGCCAATTGCCTAGTGGGCAAATCATGATGTAAATCCCTGATTGTAAGAGGCTGGAGAGGTGTAACCGGGGGAAAAACCCACTCAATTAATTTGCTTCGTATCTGCTCCTGGGTGCTGTCACGCATGTGATGTGAGAGTTTGCTCACCCTACCCTGCCTTAACCTGGCTCAGCTGACACCGAATGGGACTTAGGCATGAATAGCTGGGGGCTGGAGCCTCTTCACCCAGCTATCGTCCAGCTGTGTTTCAGCACGGGACATTCACGTTGGTATGCCAGAGCAGCAACCCCTTGTCTCCGGGCAGACAAGCAGACTTGCAGCTCCCTGTGCATCATGGTGGGAGAGGGTTGAGAAACTCTGGTGTTCTTCCAGACTACGACCCCACTGCTGCTGGCCTTGCCCTACTTTGTGGACTGGTGGCAAGGGGCAAGTTGCTGGATCTAATGTTAGCCCGTGGTGAGGTCTCTGTGCCGCAGAGTCTTTCAGCTCCTCATGCTCTTTCTGCACAAGCTGTTTGCCCCTCCTGAGTTTTTGATCATGTCCCCATTGTCCACTTCTACCATGGTGCTTGTTTGAGCTGCTCCACCTGCCCTGGCATGTGCCTGCAGCTGCCACGACCCCGTGCTGAGCAGAGCAGAGATCTCTCTTTCTCTCTCACTGGAGCAGGTTGCCATGGCAATGCACAGTCTGCTGTGCTCTGGGTCTCCAGGAGCCAGAAATGACGATGCTTTTGCAACATTGAGGTAAACATCTCTTTTCCCTTATATAGCACATCCACCCCTGGTAAGAGGGCTGGCTGCCATTGGCACCAGCCTCCCCTCACCATGGGGGAAAGCAGATCCAGGTGCTGGGAACGTGCCTGACCTGCAGAGCAGGGCTCCCGTGCATTGGAACAGCGCCTCTGGCATGTGTGGGCCATGGCAGTGGCCCTACTGTCACTTGATAGTGTGGGTTTCCCCACTGGTGAGGAACAGGGTACTGCTTGGGAGCAGCATTGCTCGTGGGATCAGCTGCTGGAGTGTAGGGTTTGCTGGTGGAGGGGTACAGCTCAGGCCTCCTGGATGCTGAGGGGGAAGATGGGTTCCAAGCTATTTGCTTACAGCTCTGCCACTGGTATGCACTGGTCACCTTGGGAAAGTCACCTCTTTTGTGTGAAGCATCTCTTAAAGTGTGAAAATGGTCTTATTCTCCCTTGTCTGTTGGGCAGGCATCCTGAGGACTCTGGCTAATGAGTGCAAATGCTTAGAGTTGTGAAAATTTGCTGGGGAATTTCTCTGAGACTTGCTAGAACTTTGTTATGGTGTTATAGGCTTTCACTTGTTTCTCTAGTGCTTTGGGAATCCATCAGTATTTCTCACATCCAGAAGCCTGTAACTGACAGGTGATTGAAGACTTTTTTACGGTGTCCTTTGTTATTGCAGGCAGTAATGAGCATGTCAGGCTGTTGCAGGCAGGGAAGTGTGGCTGTGTGAACTGAAAATGAATCTCTTGCTTGATCTGCTGGCATTTCTTCCAGCATCTTTCTCTCCACCTCTCTCCCTCTCACTGTTCGTGTGTGTATGAAGGGGGAGTCAATGCTAGAGAGGGGAGTGGAGCAGGGGAGGAGTTTCTATCAGCTTCTTCTTTTCCTTTTTTTTTTCTCTTTCTTTTTTTTTTTTTTCTCCCCTATCCAGTGACGTGAGCAATGCCTGGAACAATCAGGCTGGCTCCAAACAGTGTGCCTGAAGATGCTGGAGAAAACAGCCTAGTGCGCTTTAAGCAAACACTGATTGCTTGAGCCTGGGCTCTCCAGACGTAACCTTTTCCAGTTCCTCTGCAGGGGATTGGGAAGCGCTATTAGCTTTCTTCTCCTCCATCCCATACGCTCGCTTTTGGAAATGATCGGAGTTAACAGTGTTCAGAGCACCAGCAAAGTCCGGGTGAGAGCCACAGGTTCAGTGAAATACTCCCGAGAAGAATCTCTCTGGCGACAGTCCCATCGGTCAAAATCTATGAAAATCTCCAACTCCTCTGAGTTTTCTACTAAAGAAAGCAAGGTAAATAGCTAAATATTCATAGTGTTTCTCTTTGTTATGAGTGGAGGTGGTGGTGTTGAAAAGGTTGCGCCCTGCAGGAATTAAAGGCTCTGGATGGTCTGCAGTGATCACAGAACGGCTGTCAGGTCAGAAAAAAAAATATCTGTAGGCTTGAGGAGAGACTTGAAGGTGAAAAAGGTCTGGTGAGTGATAGTGACTGAGGCTTAGAGGAATGTCCTGCCACCAACTGAGCTTGGTGCAATAGTAAACAGTGAAAACTTGCTCTGCTCTCAGGAAAGGTGCCAGAGTTGGCAAGTGATGTCCTTGGGATTACCTGTTTAATGGGAATGATTTTTGCATAGAAAAATAGTTTTTGCTCCTTCTCTACAGCTCTGTGGGTTAGTAGGTGTGGGTGGTAGGTAAAACTATCGTCTCACTTGCACGCATCATTAAATATTGCTGTCAAGTATTTATTAGGAAGGCATCACTAGTGCGTTTGTAGGAATACATTAGTGTATTGTAGCGGTTGGTAGCACAGGCTGATGCCCAGCTGCTTCAGTGGCTGTGTGCTGCATCTCCTTGCTCAGCCCAGCCCATTTGTTCGGTTCCTAAGCAAACAACCCCCACTCCATGCAGTATTGCTTCTTTCCTCATTCCTTGCTCCTGCTCAGTAACTGAGAGGCACCCAGGAGTCCCTGGCAAGTGCCTTAATGGCCATCTTCCTCCCAAAGATGCCCTGTGTTTGTAAGGGCTGGGTGAACTTTATGCGGTGACCGAATGTATGTTTAACTGATTCTGCCTTGGGATTTGAGGATATAATGATTTGTAAAGGTGTGTTGAATGAGACTGAAATATTGCAGAGCATCAGCTAAAGGCATTTAACCATATCTTGTGTCTGTGTGCTTGAAAACAAGCAGGTACATGCATGGATTTTCCTTTACTGTCCCTTCCCTAAATCTCATATCTGTCCTGAAAGAAACCTCCTCTGCTATGGTGAAAAGATCCTGACACTGTACAGTAGTTCCTAGCAGATCACTCTTTGCTGACTTACAGGTTGTATGGTATTTCAGAGCCTCAGCTGCAGAGTTTTAATCACAGAGTAATGCAAATGGAAATAGATGAAATATTTTATTCAGTTCAGTTTCAGGAACCTCTGTTTTGAGGACCGTATTGGCCATAACTGAGAAATAGTGTACTGCTAAGGTTGTGGCAGAGAAATAGTGTGGCCATCATTCAGGCTGTTGCTGATGCAGTATCTGCTACTCCAGCAAATGCCAAAGTAAAGGCTTCATCTTGCAGGTGCTCCAAGACCCTACTTTTGTGATCACTTGCATCCTAGGCATGGGAATAATTGCACCGTACTCAGTGGGAGGATTTATGAATGAAAAGTCTTGGCATATGATGGAAACTTATGTCTTTTGACACTGGATGAACTACTTAATATCTGTACCTCTATCCCTTCTCCCAGGCTTTGTGCACTGTATATGCATGGAGTAACGTCCTCAGGGCAGGGACTTTCTCCCAGTGATGGTGTCTGCAGTAATAAACACTCTGTGTTCATTCCTCTGTGGCGTTCACTTTTCTACCTCTTGAGTGCTGTAGGTTGTTGTGCAAGAGATACCCACTTCTCCTGCCTAGCTCAGTAAGTTGGGAAGCATACTGCAGCTTTGCTTTTGTTTGTAGTGCTGTTTTCTTATTTCATACAAAAGTACTTGTGTCTGTGGAGCATCTAAGACCTGTAAAAGCTCCGTTATGGAGGAGTGAGAAGATCCCTACATGCCCATTGGTGACGCCTGCCCATTTGACAAGATGACAAGCAGCTTTTCCACTGATTGGTCTTGTGATTCTGGGCAGTCCTGTTCTTTCCATATGTCTGTTCTCCTTCTGTTCTTTGTCTGCTGATCTATTTTGCTAAGATATCACTGATTTAGAGAACAAATTTATATTTGAGCTTTAGTTCTTCTGTTGTGTTGGTGGAAGAGACTTGCAAGTTGTTGCCAATGTGTAGCATTGCAAAGGAGGTCTTTTTATCAGTATAAGCCCAAGTATGTGCTTGTGCATCACCTCTCATGAAATATCTTCAGTTCTAGGGTGGGCTTTCTGGACAGTAGTGCTGTGTAGATCCCCTCAGACTCAAGCAGGCCTTCATGTGTAGACTTGTCCTCTTCTGTATTTCTGTGGGTGTGTTTCCCTTTTTGTGTCTGGACTGCCTTGCAGTTCTGTACCCCATACAAAGTAATTACAGTGCTTAAAACCTGTGATGGCTTCAGCTGATTTGAGGCAGGAGACAGATTTAACCCATTTGTGCCTCAGAAACATACTTTGCATTTATGTGACTCAGCCTGTTTTGCTAAGCTGAAGAGTATTACATATCCTCATGCTCTAGCAGTATGAACAAGGCACCAGCATGGTGCCTGCATATGAGGTCTGCCTGCTGCCAGTGTCAAAGAAGCTAGGTAGCCCAAGGATCATCATTTTATTGAAAAACACCAGGTAATGCTTCTTCACACCACGTATGTACACTCATGCACCTGTACGTATACAGGCCTCACTAGGTGATGGCTGCCAGGTGTGTATTACAGACAGGTAGCACAGCCTCAGGCCAGCAGGTGAACCTGCAAAAAGGATACTGTGGGTTGATGTGCTGTTGTTCTCAGGAGAGTAGCCTCAAACCCAGGCTGCGTGCAAGGTGAGTCAGAGGACCCTAGGATCGTCCCTGTGACCCAGCATGCTCAGCAGTCTCTCCTCCTGACAGACTCTGTTTTCCCACAGCCATGGGATGAATTGCAGAGTGCTTGTGCCTGTCCTGCCTGCAAATGCACAGAGCCAATATAAGAATTTCTGAAACAGGCTGTGTAGGTGCTCCACTACCAAAAATCACTTCTCTAGCCTTTTCTCTGTTCACCCATAATAATTCAGTATGCTACCTTTAGCAGTAACACTGATCAAACACTCCAGCAAGTACAGAACAAATCTTTTCTAGCAACCCCCATGTATCAGTCTTACAGAGGATGCGTTTCTTGTGTGGAATTAATTTCTTGGCTCTCAGGAGCCCCAGCTAACCATCCTTTTCTATTTTATGATGATATATCTGGCACAATCTTTCTTTCCTTTTTTCTTTCTCCCCCTCCCCCCTCCTTTCTCCATACAAACCAGATTTTTCACAGAGGAGTTTCTCTGAGAAATGTTCTCCTCCAGTTGGTGACGCACTTGAAATTCCCTGGGTGAAATGATCTCCTTTCCTTCCCCCTAAAACATTCCTATCAACCCTATCTCCACCCACACCAAAACAACATTCATCGGTTCCATATGCTGCTGAACAGCTCTGTGCTGTTTTATGAATAATGTATGCCGGCTTGTTAGAAGAACGTTTGTTGTACAAACCAGTGGAATTTGAAATTGAGAGTGATATCAGCAGACATGCCATGCCATGTGCTAACCCACAGGCTTCTTGGGGTACTACTCTGCCATCCTTGCTACATCCTTATCAAAAGAAGGAAAATGTGTGAGACATCAGGGGCAATGTGGGCTTTGAACCAGGAGCTACAAGCACTCAGCCCTTATCCTTGTCTCACCAGGTGTTACAGATCCATGCATGAGGAGAGGAGAAAATTTCAAGATATGGATTTTGGGGGAGAGTGGCAAATAGGAGATGGTGAAGTAGTGTAGCAAGCACTGTATGCACGCAACAGTTCTTGGTGAGGGTCAACCTTCAGGTAATCACCTAAGCAGTAAATAGGGAGTGGTATATAGCAGTGTGTTGCACTGCATCCAAACCTGGATGTCTGGTATCCATTGCCTCTGTAACCTGATTGGTTGTAGGGTTTTTTGCAGGGTTCTGACACTTCTGGGTTTTTTCCTCCCTCTAATAAACCAGCTGTGGCTGTGGCTTGCGCCTCTCTGCCTGTTGTGGCAGGGTGACTGTGGGAAATGCAGAACTTATGACCAAGTACTTCTTACTGCAAAGACTGCTCACATCGCTGCGCTGAGGTGTGACTGGGACTTCCGTGGCAGCCTGGGATCAACTATGCTGCTACCATCTGGAGGTGAAGAAGAATGTTGCCAGGCAGGGTTTCTTCTGAAAGTGACTGCAGGGGCCTGGGTTAGAGAGCACAAGTGCATCCCTGCCCTGGGGGCTGCATAAGCCAATCAGGTTATCTCCTGTAATTGTCCAGAAATCAGGATGGAACTGGGTGTGAGCTGAGAGTCTGGAGAAGACAGCCTAGGTCATCCCTGCTGGCTCTCTGAACTCGATTTTGATTTTGCCTGTTTACCTGGTCACAGCAGGCCTTTCTGCCTCCTTCTCTTCTGTGTGCAGAACAGGTATAAGAAATGCCTGCTGTGTATTCCTTTCCCTCTTGGCTGGTGTATACAGTCAGTAGCCTGGTTCAAGAGCCAGTCTTACGTTACCTTTCGAAGGAAAGGAGGTTCGTACAGTGCCCTGAGACGTCTTGCACCCTGCTGGCCAGCCTTTGGGGGCCCTGTGTCTACTTGTTACCTACACGATTTACTGAGATGAGTATCTGGGTAATTCACTGTGTCTCCGTGCCTGTGTACGCACCTGGTTGTGCCTTTCTCACGTTCACTGCTGCTGCATGCAGAGGCTGAGTCACAGCGTAGCCAGCAGTCAGCAGGTGCCCAGAGCAGCCTGTTTAAATGGGTCCAATGGTTCATGCCTGTGACAAGGTTTTGAGGGAGGTGAGGATGGTGAGTGACCTTTTCTTCTTGGCAGCTTTGTAAAACAAATAGGAGTTCTCAGAAGCTCTCCCTGCTTAGTTTTGCTTCTCTTTCCAATCGGAATAAAAATACCACGTGGTGAGAGCTTGTGAAAATCTGGACTTAAGTTGACATACCTGCTTACCAAAGGGAAAATGGGGATGGAATGCAACAGCTTCTTACAGAGTTACAGGCTTCTATTTAAAAAAGAAAGTGTAAGGTTCTTGCCCAGCTTATGAAAAAATACGAACAAATCCCACGAATACATAACAAACCCCATTGTTTTGTTATATTGCAGTCTACTAAGGGTCAAATTAGGGCTGTAGGAATCGGCATTGGAATTAAAATAAGAAAGGTATGTAGGATGTTGGCCTACTACTCTGTTTTATGCAGCAGTTAATTTCTTTTATTCTCCCTTCAAAGCTGCATTTTTTTTCTCCAGGGAGGTTAGAGCAGTGCTGAGCTTCGGGTGTAGTGGACCCAGAGATCAGCAGTTCTCAGAAAAGGGAAAGCTGTAAAGAGAGGGTTTCTGTGGTCTGGGTAATAGAGCTTAAGATGTGAAGCAGTGAAGTTGGATACTGCTGAGCAGTTGGTAGCTGGGGGATTTGGATCCTGCCTACAGTAGCCTTGGGTGCCAAAAGAGATAGAAAGTCTCTGCCTTTCCAAGTGGTATCAGTCCAGCTTGGAAGATGAGACCTGTGCAGTGTTTGTTCTGGCATTCCCTGCTGTAGTCCAGCCTCCAGCTCCCTGGCTTAGGTAGCAAATTTGCCAAGCACTTCCCAGGCTAGCAGGTAAGAAGCTGTGATTGTTGTCAAACTGTAACAGTGTTTTAAATCAGAGTTGTTGTTGTTTTTTCTTTTTTCTTTTTTTTCCCTTCTGTTTCCTAGGGAGAAAACATGGGTTAATAAAATGTGTCCTTGCAGCTAGTTAAGTACGGTGAAAGTCATGTCCCCAACATAATCTCTGATCAGCTTTGTTGTAATTTAGTGAAGCGTTTAACTGCTTGTCTGCAAGTTTGTTTGATTTAATCATACTCTGGAGAAACGTCTGCTGAAAAGAGCTGCTGTCTGAATCAGGGCCTTGGGAAACAGCCATGAAATAAATGGCAGAGCAGGTGCTGGGCTGTACATGTCCGCTACTGGTTGCAAAACATGGGAGGAGGAAATTTTTGTTCTCCAGATCACACGGGAGTCCAGTAGACATCAGGAAAATGTTAAAGTGTAAATTTCTTTGGAGAAGGAACGTAAAGCAGCTCTAAAAGGCTGGTGAGTAAAGTGACAAGTGCGCAGCCCAGCAGCAGTCTTTGCAACAGAGGTGGGCCAGGGGCATGAGAACTCATGTATCTCCACCTCTTGAGAGTCCTACTCACTGAGGTCTCACTGAATACACTTGGTAGACCCACTGAGTGCACCCTGTATACAGCTGCCCAGGCTCTGGACACTCTCTAGGGTTTCTTCCATTTTTGTAAATAGCAGAGGCTTTCTGAGAGGCCATATTTGATGCTTTATGGGGGACACTCTGTCCTTTGTCAGATGTATGCCATATGACTGGGTTGGTGTCTGTTACTCCCTAAAGAAGGAAGATGGAGTCTGGCTCATTAGTAAAGATCAGGACAAACACATGTCACTTCCCACAAGGCAAAAGCCTGGGGCATTTGTTGTTCCTGCACCAATCTGGAGTGCTGCTTTTGTATGTCCTTTTCTTTGGCTGTAGTGATCCCTAGAGAATTCCTTAGCAGCAAAATCCCCCAAAAAGCAGTACTGCATAGGGCAGGTGTTCATTTCCAAAGGTTGTGACTCAGTCTGGTAGGCATTTAGGCCAGAGAGCAACAAAAGACATTTCTTAGACCCCGGGACAGGTTATTGCTACATTTCAAAAGCTTATCCAGCCAGCTGGGGAAAAAAATGCTGCTTCTGAAAAAATGGTGAGGCAACTGCGAAAAAAATGCAGCCTCCTTGCATTGTATATGGAAGTAGTTTCCTGGCTCAAAATGTAAGAGAGTATTTCAATCATACTTGGAAGAAAAAGACGAGTCAAAGAGTAGGAGGCCAAATCATTAGAAACATAGTGGCTTCTAATAGCATATACTGGGTGACCCCAAGGAATCAGTGTCAGCATCAGCTTGACAGAAAACATGGAGGTGTATCTAATTCTTCTGTACTGCTGGCTGCATGGCACGAGAAATGTTAGCCCTTTCTTTTGTTTTCTTCCTGAAGGGTCGTCTTAAAATCTCTTGATAGCTGTCACCTGAAAATTAAGCAAAGTGCATACAAACTGTGATCAATGCTCTTTACTTTACCTTTGTCTGGCTGTTTGTCTTTGGATCACAGCTCCTTATACAAGTTTGGCGAAGACAGGATAAATAGAAATAGACAGTGAAAACTCCAGAGTTGGAAATATTTAATCTTATTGTTGTGAGTAGCACAGCAAGCCCTGTTAGCGGTGGGGACCTCTCTCTGCTAGCTCAGTGTAAGTAGGATGTGGGATGATTCCTCCTGTTGGTCATATCTGTTCTGATAGTCTCAAAAACCTACTTTTATGGTACACTGTGGCTAAAAGTTGCTGCATGTGTAGCATCAGCATGGGGCAAGTTGTAGCAGTACGTTTGACCTGCTTGTGTATGGTTCAAGTGAGCCAGATTTCCACTGAATTGAATATTAAGGATCTTCAAATAGACTGTGCAAGACTCAGAAAGGAGCCAGTGGATCGCAGGATGAGCAGTGGGATACGCTCATGGGATCCTTGTTTCGTGCTTAGCTGTGGCGTATGTAGAAACTAGTTTCAGCTCTTCATTTTTCCAAATTATTTTTGTTTTGGGTCAGAGTTAAGGCTATTTAAATGCTAGTGTTTCAGTTGAGTATGTCATAGCTATTATAGTATGTGATTTTCAGGCTTGTTCATACTTGATGTGCTACTTTTTTGTAATCATGTGCATCAACAGTTCTTCTACACGTTAACATATTTTGAGGCTGTGTAGGAGTTATGTGCCAGAGGGAGTAAATCTAGCTATGTATATAAGGTAAATTACAAATGTGGATTATAAGTGTGAGAATCGGGGACATTCCATACCGAAATACTTCACTTGAGTCAAGTGGCCTATTTGAAGAACTCCATTAGCTTGTAGTAATAGCAGGCATTTATCCATTGTATGCATCAGCTACTGCACGTTTCAAATCAGACAGTTATCCAAGTCTCATACCTACTCCCTCTCAAAAGAAATCCATTCCAACTGTCTAATACACACCCAGGCTTAAGTCAGCCTCCAGACCCATTTTTTTTGGAGGCTGGTGTCAACAACAGAATTGTGACCTTTGATGTCAAACCTATTGGCATCTTTCCTATGAATTGTAAGAGTAACAATACTAGCAGGCAGTAGTCCAAGACTATCTTAAAGCATGAAAACTGGTTATTGTTCATTTTCGGTTTTGCATGTAGAATTGGAACATGTTTATGTTTGTGTGTGTGACTGGGAAGCACTCAGGTATCTGAGCACTCAGGCTCAGAGGCTTTGGATAGCTATTGTGGCATAGTTTTACAGGTAAGCCCCTATGGAGAAATATAAAGTCAGTGATCAAAAAAAAAAAATCACTGTCAGGAATTAGATTGAACCTTGAATTCCAAGTCTGTGATCTGGTGATTTTTGCAAGTTTAACAGGGTTATTTTGAAAAACCTCAAACCACAAAACCCAAAAACCTGCTTGAGAAAATGTCTGTAATTTCAAACCCCGCATTCTGATGTTTTTTCCTTAGATGAGATTTCTGCTCAAGACTTTTGCATTATCATGAGCAGATATGGTACTTCCTTGATCAGAGCCAGCTTGCTTGCAGTATGTTAGGTAATTTTCCTCAGCATATTGATGTATGTGTAACGGGGTCACACAATAATCCCATCTCATTTCTCTCCCTTTGCAGGCACTCTACAATTCAATCAAGAATGAGAAGCTGGAATGGGCAGTGTAAGTATACTGTGTAGAAATTAGTAATTTAAAAATAGTACCTGTGTAGTAATCTGTTCATACATCCTATGTCACCGACTGAGTGGGCTCCAAAGCCTATAGGAGATAGCCAGTGTACGTAATGAGTTTGCTTTTCTGCTAATGAATGACCTGGCAATACTGCCTCATCTGTTTCTCCAGCAAGGGGATTTGTTAATGATAGGAGCCAACTGCATTTGTAAGGAAAGAGGACATTTCATTTAGTAGGAAACTTCAGACTGAAAAGAGAAATGAAATCCTCCATTATTATATGACTACATAAATAAAACAGAAGTTGACTTCTCCCTTTGTCTTTTGGTACATTGTGTCAGAACCACTGAATAGAAACACACGTCTTGGATTGAGTTTCCTGCTGTTGGTTTATTGTCTTGGTTTGTCTCCTGATTAACTATGGATAACTTGACAACAACCTAATATGGAAGATGATAAATTGGACAAAGTCTGATATCCTCTGTCCTTAGCTGCTTTCAACAGGCTAACACTTGTTAACTACGGAAAGAGCTTCGATTTCTGATTGTGTTAAACTGACATTTCTCTTAGGTTTTATGCTTAGGTTTTATGTAGTCTATGTATGCCAGCAAAGAGTAGATGGGGTCTGCTTTAGATTTTGCCTCTTGCAGAACGGTGGATTTTGATGTGAAATTTAAGAATGTTGTCTTTTATCTATCTTGGCTGTACATGATGTTCACTTGCATGAATTTACATATCTGAAACCTCACCTGTCTGAGATGCATGCTCCTGCACCTTTCATGCTAGAAGACCTAACAACTGCCAACAACAAGACCCATTGGCTTCTGGTCTTCCTTGTTTTAAGTTCATCATCTGCAAATTAATTTCTTCTCAGAATGTCCATCCTCATGTACAAAGGCTGCTGGTCCTAACTGGAATTGCAGCCCATGTGTGTGAAATAATGCCAGAGTAGTGAGGAAGGTGTATCATCAAGAAGTAAGGGGAATCTAATAGATAAGGGGAATCTAAATTCTATCTCTCATAAGCAGTAAGGTAAAGGTTGAAACAGTACTGCAAAACTCAGCATAAGCTCCCTTATGATGCTGGCATGTTGAAGGAATGCCTTTCTTCTAGCCAGAGTCCCTTTAAAGAACTAAGACTTTCTCTTATGAGCTAAGCAACAGTTTAAGATCTTCTCTGGCAGTAGGTTATTTTGTAAATTAATGACTGCCAATAAGTCCATAGGCAGGGGAGGGTAACAGTGATATATAAGAGGGAGGAAGACCACTATATGATCCTTGTCTTACTAGTTGTGAGCTAGGTGTTTCATCTTCCTAAAGGGCTCGCTCTCCATTTCCAGTAGAATTACAGTATGATCCAAAGCCTGCAGAAAGAAAAGGCTACCATTGATTCTAGTGTTGTAGTCAAGAGAGGTGGCGCCTTAACCAGCAGATGTGCTGCAGAGACTTTCAGTAGCAGCATTAATGTATCCTTTATGATCAGGGAAGTACAAGTACAGATCTAGAAAAGATAATTGATTTATCGGCAGTAGTTCCAGGTTCAAGTTCTCTGAAAGGTTAAAAGTAAATCACATACCATGATCTGTAAAATAAACACATGTGACTTCAAAACTGGAGTAGTAAATGTGGGATCCTGAATGCATACTCCTACTCCACACTACACCCCCTAAATTTTTGGGTTACTTTTCACAGAAGAACTGCCAGAAAACACTCTGCCACTTACTTGGCGTGCCATTTACTTTGCTTGCCGATTTTGCTGGCCTTGTTGTTCACTGTCCTGAGAGAAAAGAGAAAAGCAGTAGGGAAAAACTAACCATCAGAAATGTCATTACTCTGTTCTTTGTTCCATTCCATATTTCCTGTCTACTGCTTACAGTTCTAGATCTCTCCTGTCGGACTGTGGTTCATTCCTTTGAACAGCGAGCAAAACACTAAGTAGTGATTAGACCTCACTAAAATCATTAGTAGAAGTTCCTACTGACTGCAGTGAAGTTACCTACCATTTCATCCTGTTTGCAGTGTGCTGAAGTCACTGGAACCATGCCAGGGGTGCATGTAGACCCAGTAATCATGTCATAATGTCTCATGCTTAAATTACCCTGAGGGACTTGATATTTTCATGAGATTTTTTCATACTCAAATGGTAAACTTTTGTTCTTCAACCCTGCCATCACCCATAAGACAAAATGAATTCTAGATCCTGTGAACATGAGCAGTGACACTAAAAGAATTGGGTTTGTTCAGGTGGAAAAGGGAGCACCAAGGAGAGGGGCCCAAGTGTATTGTTTTCAGGGCATTAAGGCTGTCACAGAGGAGAAGGGTGTGAATTGTTATTCTCACCCATTGTGGATGTGCTTCAATTTGAAACAAGGGAAGTTTGGGTTAAACATTAAAATCGCTTTCTAGCAATAAGCCTTTCAAACCAGGGCATAGGTTTGCCTGGACAAGCTATGGAAGTGCTTTTAGAGGAGGTTTTAGTGAACTGAGTAGTTTCTCCGGAATGGGTTAGGGAGAGTGGATCCAGCCTTAGAGGTAAAGAGATGGATTAACTGACCTCTTAACATCCCCTCAGCCCCACTGTCTCTAATTCTGTGACCCAGGCTTTGTTAGATAATTCTTGTCCTTTGTCTTTTGCAAGAATCATTATCAGTTTTAAGCTGAAGAAGAAAAATAAGTTTTATTTCAAAGGTGCCAGAGCTAAATATGTTTTGTTTGCATGATGTCTACATGGAAACGTGGTGGTGAACATTATTTTTCTCCATTGTTTGTAATATTATGTCTACTTCCTGTATCAAGTGATAGGAATAAAATCATCATCTTAAAATAGGCTGAATGGTGATCTAGAAGTAACATATGAAATCCCAAAGTGCTGCTTGAAAAATGCGAAAACCAAATGGCTGCATTTGAGTCATTTGTATCCTGAAAGCTTTCTGTCAGCATGATAATGTAGTTTTCAAGAGAATCACTTTTTTTTTTTTTTGACAAGTTGATGATACAGGGTGTTTTTCTTCCAGAGTATTTTAGACATGGACATGATATATACTTTTTTGTTTTTCTGGACTACGTTGAAAAATACTCTCTTTCAGCCAAACCCAAATAGGTCTTTGAGACAGTGGTGGTGGGAAAGGGCCGCTGCCAAATCCTTTGTGTTTCCTGCAGCAAATTGTGATGCTGAGACCAGGGTGATTATAACGATGTCTGTGCTGAAGCTCACCTTTTTCTAGGTCAGACCCAAAAATCTCTCCCGATTATAGTTAACTGTTAGTTTTCCAAGTTCTAGGATGTTTCCTCTTTGCAACTTCATGATTGGTTTTAGAGGGAAGTCAGGCGGCAATCATCTGGTTCTCCTTTCTTCTCTCCTTCCTCTGGCCAAGGTGCCAAAACTTCGCTGGTTTCTCAACTCAGTTTCCTAATACAGATGCCATCAGTTGCATGGATTCATATGATTATATGTTACAAATCTGAATATATATTTTAAATGCTGATTTTTAAATGGATAAACCCATCCTTTTGCCATGTCTTGTAAATTTTGTATTTGAACTGATGCAGAGACAAACCAGACTTCTATAAATGAAGGGCTTGACCCTGTCTTTTCAGCTTAGCGATTTCAATGCTTTCCAAGGCAGAGCCTCAAATCAGACCACAGCTCATACAAAACTGTTTTTGTTACTGAGAGAACTGGATGGTGATTTTCTCCCAGAAGACAAAAATTGGACTTTTTTTGTATAAGGTTGTTCTGGGGAGAGGCAAGAATATATTTCTTCACCAAAATGGCAATATCTGAATTTTTTGCATGTGTTTAAGAATAAGAGGTGAACTCTTTCTGGTTGTCAGTGATCATACATTTGTGAACATAAACATTGTTGTTTCAATTCTGTGTCTTCAAGTTGACAGAGCTAGTAGATTCTGGCTTTGGTGTGCTAGTTCTCATGGGCTGCTAGGGTCCTTGTTACTGGTCTGTCTGCGGGTCCTTTTCTAAAGAGACAAGTCAAGAGAGGTGGAACTGAAGCTCTTTGTCTTAGGAAACCTTGAAAATATCATGTTGCATAAGCAGAATCTTGCAGAACCTCTACAGGTGGTAGTCTTTTCTAGTCACCATTTCCCTGCAGAGCAGAGACTCTAGGATCTACAAGAGGGTTCACAGCCATCACCCCTTTTCAGTCATCAGAGAGGGGTCTCTGGAGGAATCAATTCCAGACCCAGAGCCAGGAAAAATCTCCCTCTGCTGATCGAAGACAGAAAATCTCCGAAGATTTGTCCAAACCTAAATGGAACCTCATTATGATGTCTTGCTACTGAAATGTGTGTTGGAGCCAGCACGGTGGGTCTGTTTTTCCCCAAAGGCATAGTTGCAGGCTGTTTCCTGTACCAAATGGAGAGATGCCGAGTCTGCCTCTGAAAAGGACCTGAGCTCTGCCTGTGAGACACTAGATGAACATACCTGCAAAGAGACACCACCCACTGACTCTTAACTCTGCATCACTGGAGCCCTTCACTCTGGGGATGTTACAGGATTTGAATCATCTGTGAGAGCCATCTAAGGATGAGGAAGTAGCTACACCCATCACATTCTAGGGTTTCAAACAAAGATCAATTTTCGGGTGTATGTATTCAGAGGCAAGCTGAATTTTCTGCAGCTCTTCCTTCTTGCAATCCTACCCTAAAGGCTGGTGAGGAGTAAGCTCAATTTGTTACATCCTTGATAAAGCCTATTCAGGTTCTATCTATTCCACCAAGGTTGGAAGGGCATGTAAGCAAAGGCTAATACCTGAACTGTTTTGCTACTTCAAAACTCTTCCCAATCATCCTGCTTTTGTCGTGTGCTTGACCACTGAAGCAACATGGAACATTTCAAGAGGTGGGTCATAGATCCCGTGGTTTTATTCCTGCTGGTGTTTCATATTCAGGATCGGAGGGAGATAGAGACTCCTTTTAGTTCTGTTTTCTCAGCTGTTGGTTCATTTCTTGTTCTCTGTAATGACTCCCCCTGTCTCTCTGGTTCCCTTCGTTGCATGTTATAGACTGGCTTGTGCAGCTTGACCTCATGAATCTTGTCAGAGCGCTCAGCTCTCACAAGTGCCTGAGTCTCAAGGATGTCCCATTTTCAATGACAGATGAAAGGACCAATTAAATGTTTGTTCAGTGCTACTAGTAGTCATGACAGCCGATGCCATTTTGTCCTCGTCTGCCCTGTGTCTGCATTTGTCTTTTGAAGAATTCCTGTTTAACAGCTGCCCCAGAGATACTGAGTTTGAGAGTGCTGCCCCCAGCATTAGTGGTGTCTAGGATGCCCAGGGCTGCTCATTACACTTGTGGCTGCTTGGATACTGGTACATTCCCACCGGACAGTTGATCAGAGTAAGACAATTCACTCCTATCGCTCCAAAGGAGATAGCTTATTCCAAAAAAAATGCTAAGCCATTTACTGCAGTAGGTCTCTGCTGACAAGGAGAAATCCTCTGTGTCCTTGGCTGAGATCCCAGAATTCACAAGACACTTCTGTGTGACAAATCAGCCCATGTGCTTATGCCCTATGAGAGAATTTAGTCTGGATTAGGTACCACAGACCTGTGCTGAGAGAATTTGCTCCTGGAATGGACACAATATCTAAGAAACACGTCACACAATGGTCCAGACTTGCCAGCAGCTTGTAAGTGTGGTAGACACAGAACGGGTGGGGACAATCAATATTGTCAACAATTCCTAAACTTTTTCAGTTAGGAGAGAGCTTCAACAACAGCATGCATGAAGAAATCCTTATTGCTTTGACCAACAAAAAGTTTTTTGCAGATCTCTCTGCTTTGGCATGGGAAAGGCCTTATCAATAGGCTGAAAGATGTAAGGACTGCTCTCCCTTGCAGGAATCGGGTTTTCAGTAAACAGTTTTGTTCCTCTTAATCAGGAGACCTTGCAAGACTACACCATGAGAGTATGGTGCACCACCTTGGCTATATCTCTGCAACTAAATCAAATGTCTGGCACCTTTGTGTGACTCTCAGGCTGAATGTCAATGTGTAGCATCTGTATCCATACTATTGAAAGGTCCTACCCTCCAAAAGAAGATGCTTGCTTCTATATTGCCTGTTGAGGTGGTGGTCTGCGACCATGCTGATTTGTAGTGGTTGTTTGGAAGTTGTTTGGGCTCAAACCATGCCAAATCACAAAGTAATATGAGATGGTCGAAGTCAAATGCTTTGGAACATTTCCTGGCACTGCTGAGCTCACTAATAAAGCCTCTGTCTCTGGTTTGGGTTCCTTGTCACACCAGTCTATTATCCTTGTGTCTCCTCAGACTAACTTATTCCCTAGAAGAGCATTTCAGCAGCGATCAGGATAACAGATTGTCACTCTAGCCTACAGTTCTAGAATGACATTTCTTTAGATGTCACATAAGCAGACGTGGTTGCAGTGTGCCCCAAAAAGAGCTTTTGGACTGACATAACCTTGTTAATCCTCAGCTGATACACACCTTTGAATGTATGCCTGTCATTGAAAGATCTGCCTGAGCAGATCTGCAGATCATCTGGATCCAGTGAGATGAAGCAGCTTGAAGTCCACCCCCACTATTAGCAATTATTACACTCAAATGATAATGATTTTATTTTTCTTAATCAGGTGCTGCTCCTAGGAGAAGTATTGCTACTATGATTTTCCAATGACAGCCTTCATCCTCCCTGACACCTTTCCCAGTCACTTGGAGGGGAATAGGTGGGGACTTCAAAGGGCACAGGGCTGCTTTGTAATTTGACGCTAACTGTGGTTCCTCCACATACACCATTCACTCAGATTCAGTGCCCGGTTCTCTGAAAACCAACATCCTAGTCTTGTGATGAGCACTCTTCATTTTCTAGGTTGCCTAGTCCTTTTTGCCTTTTGCTGTGACGTGCAAAAAGGCATTTATTAATCAGGCAATGCTTGTGACTTGGTGAAATGGGTTGCATTGTTGTCCCCAAGAGCTGTGTTGAATACATTGCCCTAATAAGTAGCATTTTGAGCAGCATTTTGTTTCTAAAATACAGATAACATAATTCACCTAGTGTAGTTTTTATTTTTAAATTACTACTTTTATGTTAATCTGCAGAGGAAAATAAAGAAAAGGTGTTAGAGGCTATGTTTCATATGCTAAGTTAAGGGGTAAGCCACAGTGATCTGTAGTGATCTAATTCTTTTCATCTACGTGTGAACTCATGAAGAAACGAGATTTTTCAGAAGAGCCCAGCAGGCAAATATTTCACATTTTAGAACTGAAGTAAGTGCAATTAAAAATAGGTGAAGTTGGAGGACACAGAACACTCTTGAAATCCTGCCTCGTGAGACTGTTAAAGGGAAACTTGGGCTTTTTTGAAAATCTGATTCCTATGTCCTGTGCTGGTGAAGTAGTTGAACTGAAGCTTTACTATAATCCAACTATGTTTAGGTACATGTCTAGGTTTCTCTCTAAATAGAGCCCCCTATACAGACAGAGGTGTTTTTTGACAAGGAGCATGCAAGAATTACTGAAATGAAACTTTGTTGGCAAGTCCCTCATTCATGCTTGGTTTTCACTGCTTTTTAAGGGATGAAGAAGAGAAAAAAAAGTCTCACTCAGATAGTACAGATGAAAAAGATAATGGGAGCCAGACGAAGGCTGTCAGTCGAATTGGCAACTCAAATAACCCGTTCCTGGATATCCCTCATGACCCCAATGCTGCTGTGTATAAAACTGGATTTCTGGCTCGGAAAAGCCATGCAGATATGGACGGAAAGAAAAGTGAGTATCTTTCACTCTTAACATGTTGTTTTCTTGTTATCTCTGCACAGTGCCACTTACGATGAGCCCATGTTCTCAAGGCAAATAGTGCTGCTTCATTAGGGGCGATTGCAGCAATAACAAACAACACAGCAATTGGATTATCACACTCACACTATTAGGCCAGGATTTACAATGCTCAGTCCCATTTGCGGCAGCTTTAATGCTTGAGCATAATGAGTAATGCAATAGAGCAAAGCAATGTGAATCTTTTGTGCTAAAAGAAAATTAATCTCATGCTTTACAAAAGATAAAACAATTTCAAGTGAATTGCAGTAGCTGTTCCATAGTAGTTTTGTAATTCTCCTTTTCCTTATGTGACACCAGTTTGTTTCAAATCTGCCCTCTCCTCTGGGTCTGTCTTTAAAGAAAGGCTGCTCTTTTCTCAACTTGCAAGATGCTGTAACTGTTCCCTTCCCTACTTTCCCAGCCTTGGGTCACATACACAATGAAATTCAGCAGCTTTTGGTAACAGCCAGATTTATGCCATGCAGTTCCTCCCTGCCCCTTCTTTGTAATAATCCCGCTATGACTCTTTCTTACTTTAATTATCCTCTTTCCTTCTTGTCCTACTTACTTGTGGTGCACTAATTATTGAAGTCTTTTGATCAGCCTGTGTGTTTTTTGTTATTTAGACATCTTCATTTGTTTATTTTCTATTGATGTTCTTGGAAACAGCAGAGGCTACTCAGAGCATCTGTATTTTCCCTGATCAATACTGATGATCACTTACTTGTGGTTCGCACTATTGGGCCAAATCCTGAAGGCAAAGTCAGACTTTGTGATGGGTTCCTAGTAACTGCAGCTCTCTCCTATCTAGGCTAAACATTTTGGTGTTTACATGCTTTGCTATTATGTTTCAGAAGGTACAACTGGAGGTCAGTGTTTCCAAGCCAGAGGCCAACAGCTGGACAATTAAATCCAGAGATGTTGAAATCAGACTGACCTCATTCTTTGTGATGACTGGATGCTCTGAATAGCTTCATCTTTATTGAACTTCTGTTTATGTAACCTTAATAAATAATTGTGTCTAGTTGCCTTTATTAAATTATTTCTTTAATTATAAGCAATCTGCTCATTATTCAGCACACTGGATGTTGGCATTTGGGGATGACCCTTTTATGAGAAATACAATTAGAGACATGTTTTCATAAGTTTCTGGTACATCTTAGAGGTCTGTCTCTCATTTTTGTGCAGCTCTTGAAAAAGTTACATTCTGACCTTCCAGTTGCAAATAAAATTAAACTTTTTTTTTTTTTTAAAGCTAGTTAGACCTTTTCATATTTCATTTCTTAATGGCATTGTTTCAGGGCAGAGATCAGCTTGTGTAGGACTGGTAATGAAGTGATGTGCTATAGCATGCTATATGTAGTTTCTCAGGAAAGGAGTACTGAGGGCTAAAACATTTGGGCAGTCTAGAGGAAGAGATAGCAGGGGCCAATAGCTGGAAGCTGAGCTGAACAAAAGCCCGTCAGAAATAAGACCTGTTATGTGAGATGAAAATTATTAACCTCTGGAGCAAAGGACTAATAACCTCCTCACCGTCACTTGCTGTCTTGAGATCAGCATAAGATACCTTTCTGAGGGTGATGCTTTAGTCGTGCACAGGTTACTAATTTAAGTATAAAGGCAAGTGGAAGCTGGCCAGTGGTGTGTGCTTGATGGAGAGTGAGCTTAGAGTCAGCCTTCTCATCTCCAGCACTATGACTGTACAGACTGTGCTGCTCTCCCTCTTAGTGCAGCTGAATTTCAAACTAGAACCTTCTTGCTGAATCCCCTTTTTTTGTTTCCCCTTTCTCCTTTCCATACCCTCCTTCCCCTACCCTTCCCTGCTTTTTTCTAGGATTTTGTGGGCTGGATATGTTGTTTCTGTTATGTTCTTCAACCTCTAACTGACTTTAGGTTTCTTGAGGAATGACTCTTTTTTCCATAGGATTTTTTTTTTTTTGTTGGTCCCTTCTCCTTTTTCTTCTTCAGCTTCCCCAATGGATGCAGGAAGAGGAGAAAGGACCAAGAAACTGTCTGACTACTCAGTGCCAACTTGGGTGTGTAGCAAGGGGGAGGATCCTCTTGAGAGATGCACTGCTTTCTGAGCAGCATCCCGTTGGTCCTGAGCAGTGGTTGCCAGCCTGCTGTGGCATGGAGAAAAGGGGTTTCCTTCTCAAAACCCTGCCATGGCACAGTGCTCAGACCTAGCTGTGTAGGGGCAGTGTCTGCCTGCCTGCAAGAGCACAAAGACTGGATCTCTCTGGCCTGCTTTTTCTGCATTGCTGCTGTTCCCTTCTGATCCAGTCCAGGGCTGTCGTCAGGGTTGTTTTATTACTCTCTCACACAGCAGGTATGTGCAGGCACTATGCTGAGTTGCATTGTCCTTTGAGAAGGAGAGTACAAAGGAGGTTTAACACAGGACTAATGTAGCTCTCCTGTTGCCTAGACAAAGTGTAAAAATGGATCCGAGTTAAATGGGTTTTCATTTGTTTTCTTTGCAGCTCCCCGGGGAAAGCGAGGCTGGAAAACCTTTTATGCTGTGCTGAAGGGAACGGTCCTGTACTTGCAGAAGGTAGGGGGAAATCACTGTCTTTCCGAAACTAATTAAAGAGGGATAAAGAAGCAGGCATCCTCTCTGCTCTCACAGCCCACCTCCAGGTTTCTTTTCCTCCAACACCGCCCCCCTCCCTGTCCCCCGCCCCCATTCAGGCATGAATCCTTTCATTGACACCTTCCCCCTTTTACACTTTCAAGTTCAGTTCCATTGTCCTCATCCACGTGTGTACCCTTATCAATTCCAGTTTATACCATTGCTATCACTCAAGGATGAAAAAATATCCAGCTTCATTGGTGAAGACAGCATCATCTCTGTGTCTTGCCGCATTCTTCTAGGCTGCTTTTAACATTGATTTCATACATATGGCTTTCCCTCCTGTAAGGCTGTCCTCCTTTCCCATCTTTTCATAGTATACTTATCTGCAATGCCCTCAAGACCAGCTGTAAAACAACTGAACGGCAGCTTGTCCTTGGTCGGAATCTGCAGCTTCTGCTCCACAGCAAAATTGGAAAAAAGGATACTTCTTTTTTTTTTTTTTTTCCCAAGCAAGATGAGACACTGGTTGTCATTTGGTGCAAGCTTAAATATATTATAGTATGGTTTCAACTATTCTTTTGGAACATGACATGAAACATATGAGTGAGAACTGTCAAAATCAAATAAATGATAGCAGCTAAGCAGATTAAGGCCTTTTGTCCCTCAGCATAGGCAAAATATTCCAATGGAATCCTGGGCTGCATAGTGAAGAGTGTGGCCAGTAGGTCGAGGAGGTCATTCTCCACCTTTGCTGTGCACTGGTGAGGCCACAACCGGAATACTGTGTCCAGTTCTGGAGAGAGTCCGGCAACAAAGATGATTAAGGGATTGGAGCACCTCCCTTACAAAGAAAGGCTCAAAGAGCTGGGGCTCTTTAACCTGGAGAAGAGAAAGCTGAGGGAACAGATTTTATCTATGTTTAAAAGTACCTAAACGGTGGGTTGAAGGAGGATGGAACCGGATTCCTTTCAGTGGTTTCCAGCGATAGGATGAGGGGCAATGGGTACAAGCTGGATCACAGGAGGTTCCATTCAATTATGCAGAAAAACTTCTTTCCAGTGAGGGTGACAGAGCATTGGAACAGGCTGCCTAGGGGGGCCTGGAATACCCTTCCCTGGAGATCTTCAAGACCTGCCTGGATGCAATCCTGAGTAATGTGCTCTGGGTAATCCTGCTTTAGCGGGGGAGTTGGACTAGATGATCTCTAGAGGTCCCTTCCAACTCTGAAATTCTACGATTCATGAAATAGGTGGTGTTTGTCTAAAATGCCCTGTATCGTAGAATTACACTCCTTTGAAAGCCTTTTTACATTTCCACTACTTTTTGCAACTATCAGGAGCGTAAGTTCAGGTGCACACTGCCGTTTCTGCCTCCCCTGCTGTGGCTTTCTGAAGTTGTTGGTTTCACTGAAGCCAATTTGGAAAGTCTCTAAGAAGATAGTGGCATGGATCAAATTGTTAAAGCATGAGGTTTGTAAGGTGGATACTTTGCGTGTGCTACCTTTTTGAGAGGGCTGAAACAAAAAAAAAAAACAATCTGCAGTCAGGAGGGAAGATTTGGGCTGAAAGTTGGATGTGCATGCTCAAAGCTAGTGCAAGAAACTAGAACCAAGCCTGCTGAATCACAACTGAGCCTTTCCTCTGATCCTTTTGCTGGCAGCAGGTTCAGATTTTACTGAAGTGGCCTTTGTGGTAGGTTTGTAGTTGCCCTTTCCTGGGTGAAATGGAGTCACCTGTTTTGATTTCTGAAATAAGTCCTCTTCAGAGTTCACCTGAAAATACTGCATGGTTCTCTAAGAAGTAAGAAGGCTCCTTGTCCATAACACACTAATTAATTTATTATTTGATCTTTGAGGGGGAATTAATAGGCTTTCAAGGGAAAGAAATTGAGATGTTGTCTATTTTAGAATCTTAATTACTTTTGAGTATCACTGGCATATTCGTTCAAAATACTTTCTGTTTGACAAAATGTAGAAAAGGTGATGTAGCATGCAAATTTTCTACAGAATGTTCCTCTCCCTACTGTCACTCTCCATCCTTTGGAGAGCAAGACAGTAATTTCACATCTGACTGCATCTTTGCAAAATTAAATGCATTGCTGGAGTTATTATGTGTTTGTTATTTGTGTGTCTTGCTTTGTCACAGTACTTGAATTCAGTGATTACAGGGTGGTTATTCCACAAAGCTGTACTCTCCCACTTGGTCCTGAAGACACTTATGCTGAAGCCGTCTTACTGTAGCACAGTGACAAGCAAGACTTAGAGCCATAAAAGGTTGCCAGAGGGTCCTGATGAGAAGTGACTCATTCCCAGAGTGATGGGGCAGCTGTGATCCTCCCCAGGGTGCCTCCAGCTCCTGCTCAGCCACTGTGCCTCATGCTGCAGCTGTGAAACGTCCTCTAACTCCTCTTCATGGCACAAGGTCCAGCAGGGCTTTGCCTCAGCCCTGAAATAAACTATGCTCTGTTAGGGATGTGATATCGCAGAAGTTGAGGGTGACAGGGTTTTAAAAGACACAGCTAGACCAAGCTCTTGTAGTAAATGTTGCTGAGCTGTTGTTCCCTCTTGCAATATACCAGGAGACTGGAATTGTCCTAGTTTCAGAAAGTTCAGGAGCACATTAGAACAGCTTGATTTCTTTGTAGATGTGCATAGCTCTGGCAGTAGTCATGGGCAAAGAATTTCCTTGCCCCCGTTTGCCTTCTCTCCTGATTATGGAGTGCTATAAAGCATAATGCATTCAAATATACACACCCACGTTTTCTCTCTTTCTCCAATTATCTGTATGTATACTCGCCTGGATGTGTTCCTGTTCAGCCTGCTCTAGGTGAACCTGCTTTGGCAGGGGGGTTGGACTAGATAATCTCCCGAAATCCCTTGCAGCCCCAACCATTCTGTGATTCTGGGTCTCTTATCTATGTATCTGTGGAAGTAACATCTGTGATGATGGTTTCATTGCGCTGAGTGCTATTCAAGCAGGGGAGAGAGAAATCTTACTGTTCTAGGTACTGAATACACTCAAACACATTTACAAATCTCTACACTATTGCTGTCTGTGTTTATCTGCAACTCAGCTGTTCCCCCAAGACACTACTGTAGTATAAATATTAATTGTTTGTAGCAGCTGTGATTCCCCCAGTGGGCAGTGTGGTCCCAATTCTACTGTCATTCTGTTACCATACCAGTCCAGTTCTCCTTGTTTTGATGTCAAATCCATGTATGAGAGTGGTTTTGAAATGGTGATCACATGAGATTTACTGGGGAGTTTATCTGGGCAGTTTTGTCTCTGTGCCCACATTTTTATTTCTTTTTTTTTTTTTTTTTTTCCATTGGAACTGTTCCAGTGCTAAATCCTGTGCTGCATATTGTTTTATTTTTAAATGAGTGATTTAAGAGACATGCTTTCTGAATTAGCAAGCACAGAGCCCGCTGGAGGGACTCAGTGGAAGCATTCACAGTTAGCCAACTAAACATGCCTGTGCAATATTATATAAAATGAGAGGTTTGACATGTTTGGGGTGTTGGCTGTGTCTCTGGGCATCCTCAGGCCAAGGTTAATTTCCTGCCCTCTGTTCACAGCAAGAGCAAATTGCAAAGTAGGAGCTCGACAAAATGTCTGTTCACTAGACTGACGTGGGATGTGATATGCGTACAGGAGAGAGGTTTAAAAGAGAGGACATAAGGCTGACCTCACTTTCTTGCTAGAAATTGCTTCTGGGCAAGCAGTGCAGGATGTAGACCTTCGTGTTTTGTGAGGTTTGCAACATACTCTTTAGTGTGAAACTTTATAATTTTGCAGGCTCTCGGGTATTTTTATATAATTTCTCTCAAATGTGCTTCCTCTATTAAAATATAAAAAAAATGAGAGAAAGGCCAGAATGATGTCAAGTGTTCGATGATGAGAGTTTCTGAAAGGGAATTTTGCAGCCATCACATGCAACTGAGCGGAGATAGCCACCCACAGCACACTGACTGATAAAAAGCCAAATGCCATTCTCTGGTCTATCAAAAACAGATTTAGAAACACGCTGACTCTGGGTCACCAGGATGTGGGAAAGCCATTCTCCAGGAGTCTGAGAAAAATGAATTCGGCATGTTGTTGCATTTTGTATACACATCAGCCTTCTGGAGATAGAAAGGTCACAGTTCCTTTTTGGCTCCTCATGTATTTCTTGCCACTGTCTTGGTCTAACTTTAGTTAGCTGCCTTCCATTCCAGCTCAGCCTCCATGTTGACACCAGCACATCAGAGCATGTGCTGTCCTTGCTAGCACAGGAGATAGGGACGTTCCTGCTCCCCTAGCATTCCCTGCCAGTTGAAAAGAGTTTGGAGGCCTTAGAAGAGGAATTTCGACACACATACACATCCTTCCAGCTTTCTCTGAGGCTGGAAAACTATGTGGAGACATTTCCGGTATGCTGATCAGTGCCTTTGGAGAAGCTGGCAGGGCCCCAGCTGTCAAGTTAGATTGCAGCCAGCTGATCCGGTGGGTTTAGCAAGGATTATTGTGAACACTCTCTGTCAGTAAGGAGGGGTTCTCAGCCAGGACTGCTTCTGGGACTGCCCAAAAGTGGAGCTCTTCTGGAACAGATTTAGACATCAGAGTGTGTTGTGGACATTGGATGCATCTCACAGAGGAAGCTGGAACACAACAGGCAAGACTGTAGATCACACTGTCTCTAGGCAGTAACTTGAGGAAAGCCAGGATACCATGTTTCTGAGGCCTAAATTAATTTCCTGGCCCAGAAGTTTTCTCAGTCTTCCTGAACAGTGGAGCCATTAATTTACCCCAAACCTACACCAAATAAATCAGCTTTTGAACCCTTGAAGGAAGGGGCTTGACCTTGGGGTTTGCTTACTCACATCTTCAGGATGGGGCTAGGCCAGATGTTGGACAGCCTCCTCCAATTCTCGTCCTTCAGCTAGGGACTTTGCCAAATCTTCCTTAAAGAAAGTTTAGAGAGTGCCCTACTTGGGAGCAGATAAAGTCCATCATGATACGGAGATTGCTCCAAAGCTTGCTGGGACTCAAGCTATGAGAGAGAAAGGTCATTTGGCTTCACCCACTACCAGACCATGAAAATCCCTTATGTCACAGATGTTTAGGCTGAAGGCTACCCTTTGGTCTTCTGTGCAGCAGTGCTCTGCCTTTGTGCTAGGCCTGCCAGATCTGTGGTGTATTTTGCTTTTGTCTGGCTCCAAGTGGAGGTGGTACTGCAACACCATTTGTGGTTAGCTGCATCTCTTCTGGTAGAGGTCCCTTCCAACCCCGTATTGTTCTGTGATTCTGTGAAGTGTCTGAGCAGCAGCAAGTTCTGGGTCTGCACTCGCCAATCCTCTGCAAGGAAGGATGAGAAGTGGCAGAGGAGTGGGATGGTTTGTCCTCCCTTTTGGGAGGTGGTCACCACAGTTGGTGACTCCTCATCCACTGATACCCATCTTGGAGAGCCCCGACCCAGCCCAGCCTGGCTGAGAGCACAGATGCATTCAGCAGCGGTGTAGTTGCTGCTGCCTGCATCCATGGTCTGTGCTACCAAGTGAGCCCTGTAAACCAATTCATGCAGGTTAACCAGCTCTTCTCCGAGGTAGGTGCCACTCTGGGTGTTTAAGTTAGTGCTGTCCCTGCACTTGCTCTGCGACCTGCACTCTGTTGCCTGCTAAACCATGCCTTGTAACTTGTTCATGTGGAGAGATCAATAGTTATCAAGCCTGCAGGGAATTATTTCTGTTTTGCAGTTGTCACACCCCCTCCTTAGTGGGTGTTTCAGATGAAACTGATTTCTGTGATGTAGTCAGGGGAAGAAATGGAGTCAATTGCAAACAAGGTCTCTCCTTCAGAAACTGCATATGCAGAATTGCTGGCAAGTGACTTTGCCTTGAAAAAGCTCCTGGCTTTCTCAAGCCATTTGTAGTCAGGTGGGCTTTAAACTGAACTTGTGGCTATACCATGATTGTGCTGTCATGCAGCTTCTGTCACTCAGGAGATCAAAGACTGCTCTCAGGCGGAAGCTTGCAACACAGAGGAGTTTGACGCCCTGCTACTGTCACTCGGTATTAAGAGTAGTACTGTTGTTGTGTCAAAAACCTGGATGGTGCTGTGCTTGCCATTTGCAGACCCTGACCAGAGAGATATGAATTGCTATACTTGCTTTGTAGAGACTGATAAAGAGGCTTCTCCACTATGTGAGTACCTGCCTAGGAGGGCATAAAGCGGTACTTATTTGAGGAAAAAACAGCAGTGGAGACTGAGAACCCAGTTCCTGAAGTCAAGATAAATATTCCACAGCTGTTGCAATCTTCAAAAACTCCCTGTTTGCCCCTCTTCCTGACAAGCAGGTAGCAGAATTACTTCTCCCCCTTGCAAAGAGATCAAAAAAGATCAAAAAAAGAGAAAGAAAAATATGTTAAAGGTACTGAAAACCACAACTGCTCAAGTCATGTTGCATTTGGTTCATATACTTTAGTACTATTCATGACTATGGAGTAAGGTTTTTCCCTAGGTTAGCACATGGAGAAATAATATGCCGTTTTTCCTCTGTTAACTCCTACAGGATGAATATAAGCCAGAAAAGGCTTTATCGGAGGAAGATCTGAAGAATGCAGTTAGTGTGCATCATGCACTGGCATCCAAGGCAACAGACTATGAGAAGAAACCCAATGTCCTCAAGCTTAAAACAGCAGATTGGAGGGTCCTGCTTTTCCAAGCCCAGTAAGTGCTTTCTTCAGATTTGTGCCAATCATTGAGGAAAGAAAGCAGTGCTGAAGGAGGAGTAAATTCATGCCTGCACAGGTTAAAACAGAGGCATAAGAGGCTCAATCTGTTTATTTGATCAGAAATAAGATTGAGTAGGGTGCAGAAGTAGTTCATGAGAAAGAAACATCAGGTTTTAAGAGGCTTTTTAATCTAGCTGAGAAAGGCCTAACAAGATGCAGCATCTGGAAGCTGTAGCAACAGGAAATTCAATTTGGAAACAAGGCACAAACTTTTAACTGTCAGGGTGATTAATTATTGCAACAACTGGCCAAAGGCAGACTTGGATTGTCTGTCTCCTGATGTCATCACATCCTAGCCGGACGTCTTTTTAGAAGATATGGTTTGGTCAGAAATAAAGTTACTACTTAATACAAGAATAATTTGATTAAGTTCTTCAAGCTCTGATATTCAGACAGAACAGATGACCTGCCTTTTGCTGCTAACACTAAAAACCTATGCATCTGTCTTGCGCATAAGCCCTTTTCTGCTGAGATCTGTGTGAAACCTCCTAGAGATCTGTGGTGTCCAGCACAGCTCAGATCTTAGTATATACGTCTAAATCAGGGCATTGGTTGGCCCTGTTGCCTGTATCATTTGGATTGGACTAGGAAAAGATGCGTGCTAGGATGAATTGTGGACCTAATCACAAGCCAGCCTGTGACTGAGATACCTGGCACTAACCACTTGCAAAGATAGACCACACGACTGAGCAGACTCTAAGACTTGTCCCATTCTGGTTATTCTCACTTTTAAAATGCTGTTGAAGGGATAGGAAAGAGGTGGAGGAGGCTGAGTCAACAGGTGCTTAATATGTGTTTCTTCCCCAGGAGCCAAGAAGAAATGCAGACCTGGATCAACAAGATTAATTGTGTGGCTGCTGTCTTCTCTGCACCACCATTTCCAGCAGCAATTGGCTCTCAGAAGAAGTTCAGTCGCCCACTCCTGCCAGCCACCACAACAAAGCTATCTCAGGTGAGCTGTTTTTATATAAAAGGTAGGTGATAGCGATTTCTCTGACTGGAGACTGTATGGTGGTCCTTGGCACTGTTTTGTGGCAGTTGCCACTAGCATTCCTAGAAGAAGGAGGCTTGCACAATAAATCTCTGCTTGTTTCCTTATTCAGGATTTGAAATGTGGGGGGAGAAGGAGCAGACTTGAATATAATTGTTTTATGTTTTTGAAGAAAAGAAACATTCACTAGCATTCCTAGTACCAGATGCAGAACTTTGATCCTGCAGTTATGGCTCTGCAGAGGACATTTCAAATACTGTCTGCTGGTTTTTGGTTTTTTTTAATTTGAGTGCTTATTGCCACTCTTTTCAAAGGAAATGAACATACTTCTGGGCTTTGGCATATTGGAGTGATAAAAGGTGAAAGCTGATGCATCAAGCAAGCATCAATTATATTTCTCTCACAGTACTTTTCCAGACTCCAACCATTATCAGTTCCGGGATTTCCTGTTAGCGTATATTTATAAACTGCCTCTTACATGAACGCCTTTGGTCAACCCTTTTGATCACATAAGCTTTTAGCTTCCACAACATCCTGTGGTGGGGAGTTTCACAGCTCTACTACTTCTTGCATTAAAAAACACTTGCTTCTGCTTGTTTCAGACTGGCTGTGTCCAATGCTTATGCCTCTATCTCTGTGTACTTTGGGAGCTATGATGCATGACTACAATTCCTCCTGCACTAGCAATATTAATTGTGTTGATCAAGTTGACACTTTGAGTAGCCTCCTGTAGCTTTTAAAGTCATCTGCCCATGCTGAATTGCTTCTTAAATGCTTTTTTTTTGGCCATCTTTATAGCTTAGCAACGCTCCTTAGAAACCACTATGTCATAATCTGCATTTCTGCAAGGGGGTGGGGTTTTTATGTTACCCCTGCTTTTTCCTTCTCTGTGGCAGTAGCTTTTCTTCTTACAATGTGGTGACCGACTTTCCATCTTCTATTCTGGGTTAAAGTTTAAAATGTGTCTTGTACAGAATATTATTAACTTGTCTTTATGTTTTCACTTCTTGCTCATGCGTACCTTTTTCTAAATACTTCAATAATATACCCCAGTCACCAAAAAAACCTTTTTTTTTTTTTATTCATCATCCCATCATCCTGTGTGATTGTTCCATTTAGTACATTATTTCCTAGTCTCATTGTTTCTGTTTAATCTGGAATTGAAAAATAGATCACAGCCCTGTGGCTTGCGTCTCGAAGAAGGGGGGATACGAAAAGTGGAATAAGATAAGCTGTTTTAGCTAAAGGCAGAAGAATGTTAAGTGTTCAAAGCAGATAAATTCCAAGGCAAGCTGAAACATGTCTGCTTTTATCTGTCAGTGTGGAAAAGCTGCCAGCAGGCTGCTTCTCATTTGGCAGACAAAAAAACATGAATTGTCAAATCCCTATGGCTGCTGTTCAGGATTTTGTGGGCTGAATCATGATGGACAGAACTTCTTCAAAGGGCCTGTTCCTGGTCAGGCAAAAGTCAAGATGTGTTGAGAACCTAACACGGGTGAGGAAGAGAGGTTGGATGTGACGGACTGTGCAAGATCATTGTACCAACTTTGCTTTCAAAAACAGATCAGGGTCTGATCTTGGTTAGTCCAACCAAAGAACAATGTGACAAAGCTATATGTAAAGGAACGGCCAGTCTAGAAAAGATCTACTAGGGTGGTTTTTTCGCCTTTTTCTGAGAATGTGCATGCACACACAAAAGCTCCAAAGGGCTGCTGCCCTGGAAGTTACAAAGGCCAAATTAATAGCTGCTTAAAGGCCTGCTGTCATCAGGCTGTAGAACTCATCGCAACAGGATGTCACTGGAGGCAGGGATTCAGCACAACATAAGGAGTGCTTGGGTGCTAATATAGAGAGCAAGCAGACCCAGGTTAGTTACTAACAGCATCAAGAATTTTTGACAGCCAATAGTGAGTGGTTTGAGCCCTACCATATATAGGCACAGGCAAATTATCCCACTCTTGCAAAAGAGTTGAAACACAAGATTAACTGGGGTTCAACTATCCTCCTCTGTAGAAATTTTCCCCCCTTTCTGCTGTTTTCCACAGCTCCTGTTCAGTGAGCTGAGAGGCTCAGTCCTTGGTGTGACTCACGGCGTGATGGAGACATGTCCAAGCTGGGCTTGAAGCTGAAAGCTGCGCGGCCACACCACTGGGCACAACTAGGGGCAACTATTCCCATTTCTGAGGCTAGGCACATATGTGGGAGCTGAGCTGGATACTACCTGTTGTTATGACTTTTGTTAAGTCGCTGAGATCTGCATGATCGTGACTATATTTTGGAGTTACCTAATTCAAACAATTTCAGATACAAGCATAGAAATGGCCAGAAGGCCATGCTGCAGGAGCTGGAAACCTTCTGAGCTGAGGGAAGGTTAGCTGACAGATGGACTGGAGGAAGTGAGTGGGCTTGGAATTATGATAAAGGAAATTGCCTAGAAAGGGAGAGTAGGAGCTCCTCACTTTCTCCAACTGCACAGTGGGATAAAAGCCGGTAGCAACTTAGCAAAATGGTATATCTTTTAGGGATTGGACAGCTCTTACTCTTCTGGGTGCATTGTATTGTTCTGAACTAAAGGAAACCACAGACCAGAAGGTGATTGGTAGTGCAGAAATGGAAAAAAGGGCCTGACTCAATGTCCTTTCTGTCCTGGGAGGAAGTCCTTTACCTTGCAAAGACCTGAGGCAGGGTCTTTGCTTGTCTCCTTCTGCACTTGGTTTGACTGCATATACAACAGCCCTAATTAATTTGCCAAAAATGTATTAGAGCAGAAGTGTCATGTTGTCAGTAATCCTCTGCAGCAAGCTGCTTCCGTTGCTCTCAGCAAGGCGACGGATGACGGGTTTGCTGTCCTTCCCAGTGACATCTGCTAGCTGCTGAGTTTTTCTGCAAACTTGGCCCTTTGCTTGGGTGCCTTTGAGAGAGCTGCTAGGGACAGAGCTCTAGGATAATAGACCTTATCAATCTAATTAAAATTAGTTAAAGGAATGAAGGGGAGAAAGAAAGAGAAAAAGAAGCTACTTGTTACTATTGTACAGGGAACTCTCTATTTTCCTTTGCTTACGAAATATTTTCTATTCGGTCATTTAAATGCCTAATGTGTTTCTGAAGGATGAACAGCTCAAGTCCCACGAAGCTAAGCTGAAGCAGATCTCCACTGAGCTTGCTGAACATCGCTCCTATCCTCCTGACAAAAAGCTCAAAGGCAAGGAAGTAGATGATTACAAACTGAAGGACCACTATCTGGAGTTTGAGGTATGTATGAGAAACGCTAGTACTTTTACTTTTTGGGTCTGGATGGGGCAGCTCATCTTATACTTGGTGTACAGTCCTAAAGTTCTGCATTTTTCACCCTGTTTCACCAAGGAGTATCTTCTTGTTAGGCAGATATGTCACAGAAGTCACAGAAATCCCAGAAGCTGGGATGTGGCTCATCTATCTGATACGGACTTCTTGTGACCTTAGCCATGGCTTTAGCTTGTCATCTGTAAACTGGAGGATAAAAATGTGACCCTCTGTCCTTGTCTGATGTACCTATTTGAAAAGATGGTAAGATCTTCAGGCAGAAACTGTCTGGTGGTGTAAGACTATGTGTTGCCTAGTATGTTGGCACCTCAGTCTTTACGGAATGACCGCATTCTGCAATAATGCAGATCATGATAATTGTCTTCCATGGGTATGTTCTGAAGGAACTGGTCTTCTAAAATTGTCTTAGGCATGCCTCATCAGAACCATTTATGTTGCGTACCGGTCATCTGGATGTCAGGATGAGCAGGAAAAGAGTAGAATTAAAGATCACAGGATTGAGTGATAAAGCTTAGGCAGCTGCATTAGAAAATTGTTCTGAGTACTGGAACAGCAGCTATCCATCATGGTGACTGTCACATTGTAGGACTAGGAAGGAGGGGTCAGCAACCCAGCAGATGTGTGGTATTTTTCATGGCTGCACATTTGAGCTTTTCCCCCAGAACTGTCAGTCAATGTTGTCTTGGGTCTGAAAGTATCCTACTTTAGATAGGGAGTCCCTGGCAAGGAAAATACATAGTCTGGAGAAGAGAAAGAGCAGATAAGACACAAGTCAGAGAGGCCACCAGAGGAGATGCTGGAGGCAACACAAGCCTCCAGAACTGAAGTAAGCCTCCTGCCATGTGTTTTATGAGTTTCTTTTGGAGGAGCTCTTTTTGCTCCTGAACTTGACTGGTTATATACTTTTGCTTTGGTAGAACGCTGTAATTGCTGTCTTGGGTTTGATTTTGCTGTAGCTCTGGGATGCATTACGTACAGTGAACTTGAGGAGTTTTGCTATTATTTTGTATAGGGAACACAGTTGGCCAGTTTGTTCTTCCACTTCCCACATACCTGAAATGATCTGACCAAAAGTCAAATGAGGAAGTGGTGGATGGAGCTGCCAAGCAAAGAGTACGTAATGATGTGAATAGGAGAGACTACGTAATCAATAAAACAGGGCTGAAGAGAGGTGATGGGAGAGCTTGCGTGACTGGAGTGCTGCCATGAACCGTTACAGGCTTTTTAGAAATGACAGGCAGGGATTGCAAGGAGGGGGAGGCATCCTTTATGTGAGTCAGTAGCAGGCACATATCAAACTTTGCCTAAGGAAGGGTGATGAGCCAGTTGAGAGCTAGTGGGTGAGGATTAACGGGCTCACCAAGATGGGTGCCATTGTGGCTGTTTGCTAGGCCTTTTTCAAAGAATTGGAACAAACCTTGTGCTTGCAGGCCCTGGTCCTCATGGGCAACTTCAATCACCTCTGTATCTGCTGGAGGTACAACACAGCAGGGCACAAGCAATCTAGGACATTTCTGGACTGCCTTGACAACAACTTCCTAACACAGGTGACTGAGGAGCAGACAAGGAGAGGCACTTCGCTGGGCCTCTCACTTATAAACTAGGAAGAACTGGCTGGGGATATGAAGGTCAGAGGCCTCCATGGGAGCAGTGACCATGAGATGTTGGCTTTGTGATCCTGAAAGGAGTGGTCAAAGTTAAAAGTAGGACCACAACCCTGGACTTCAGGGCAGGTAACTTTGGCCTGTTCAGAGAACTTTTTGGACTAATCCCATTAGGTACACCCCTGGGGCTTTGGGAGAGCTGGACACTTTTTAAGGATCACCTCCTTTAAGCTCAGGAATGGTTCACCCTGACAAGCAAGACACCAAAGAAAGATGGCTGAAGGCCTTCATGGATGAACAAGTTGTTCCTGGCAAAACTACACCATAAAAAAGAAGTATGAATGAGGAGGAAGCAGTGGCACATGACATAGGAGGAACAGAGATACTGTCCAAGTGCATAGGATTGCATTTAGTAAAGCCAAAGTCCACATAGAGTTGAATCTGGCAAAAACTGTGAAGGGCAAGAAGAAAGGTTTCTACAGTATGTTAACAGCAGGACAGCTAGGGATAATATAGGACCAAGCTGGGCCCCATAATGGGGCAGGGGACCTAGTCACAAAAACAGGGAAAAGCCAGGGTATTCAAAAGTCTTCATTGTATGGGTTTCTACTGGTAGGACCAGCCTTCAGCAGTCACAAGCCCAGTGGGAGGATCTGGAGCAATGAAGACTTACCCTTGGTGAAGGATGATAAAGTTTGGGAATATTTACGCTGGACATATGCAACTCCGTGGGATCTGAAGGGATGCACCTGTGAGTGCTGAGGGAGCTGAATGATGTCATTGCAAAGCCACTCTGGATTACCTTTGAAAGGTCATGGTAATCAGGGGAGGTTCCTGAGGACTGGAGGAAAGCAAATGTCATTCCTGTGTTCAAGAAGGGAAGGAGGAAAGTTCAGGGAACTACAGGCTGGTCAGCTGCTTCCGCATCTGTGGGAAGGTGATGGAACAAATTCTCCTGGAAATCACTTCCAAACACATCAAAGACAGCAAGGTGATTGTGAGTAATCAGCATGGTTTTATGAAGGGGAAATCATGCCTGACCAACATGATGACCTTTTACAATGAGATGTCTGGTGTGATGGATGAGGGGAGCACAGTGGGTGTTGTTTGTTCTTGACTTTAACAGGGATTTTGATGTGGTCTGCTCTAACATCCCCATAGACAAGTTGATGAAGTGTGGACTAGGAAATCAACGGTAAGGTGGATTGGAAACTGGCTGAACAATCAAAGGGTTGTGATCAATGACACAAAGCCTGTTTTGAACGAAGCACTTGGATGCACGCCACACATTTTCGTTCTGGTAGGGGTCTTGTGCAACTTATGGAACAAAGAATTTCTTGGCTTTGGGTCTTTGACATGAAGTTTATTTTCTATCACTTCTTAGAAGCGTGGTGAGTTGGGATGAAATGTAGGCTGGGTGCTTAGATATTAGAAAGAAGATTTTTAGGAGAAGGGTGTCTGTGGGTTTTTTTGTCTTCTGCCAATTTTATCATGGCAGTCTTTAGAGAAATATTCCTTGGGTACCTCAGTACAAAACAGAACCAGTACAGCCCAGGAAATAAGGGATATCTCCTTCCTCAGTGACAGCCTTGAACAGCAATTGAACTGTGCAGTTCATATATGTGATCAGCACTGCAGGAATGCCTGTCTAGGCAGGCGAGTTGCGGCATCGACTTCAGTTGTGTGTGAGAGATATTGATTCAAGGTGCTGCTGTGCAATGCCATGTTATCTTCACAATTGGCACAGATTTCTCAGGTCATGTTCAGCTATCAATAGGCAGAAAAAAAAACAGAGAAAGAAAAGGTGGACTATGTGAAAATCCTGGATGGAATCTCGTCCGGTTTTGGGGTTTCTTTACCTTCCCTTCAGAAGTAAGTCCTGTCAGGATCAGGCAGGAGTGAGTGGCAGACCATGCTTCATGGGGTCAAAGCAAAAAGGCATCAGGTGAGACAGTATTTTGTACATGGCTCTTTCAGGCTGAGACTGAAGACCAGACCTTTCATCCATGTACAAAGAGCTATGGTGATGTATCTCCAGAATCACACCAAAAGGGCCTCCAAGTCCCAAAGGAAGCAGCATGTCCCATTAGGAATGAAGAAGCCACATACGTTTTCTTTAGGCCCTTGTAATTCCTTTTTGTTCACCCTCCAGTGTTCCCTTCATTCTTGTCCCTGATGAAAGTGAAATGGTATGTCCTTCTGACAAGAGATGAACTTGGAGGTGCCTGATGCTTGTTCAGGGATGCAGCCAGACGTGTTTCTTCTCCCAGGTGCCTTTGCTTGTAGATACCAAGGAACATTTCCTCTTTGCTTGCTGAGGATGTACTGTTCCAGATAATGGTTGTTCATTGCAGCAAATTTATGGTTTGAGAGAGATACTTTCAGTGCTGTCAGGTGAGAGGTGAAGCAAAAAATTTGATGGGTGGCTATCTCATCTCCTTTTTACTATGTGCATTTAGTCTTTGAAGATAATGTTGCAGAAGACTTTAAATTGTTTTAACTTTTGTGGTTTTACTTTCTTGACAGAATTTTCCAGATTGATTTATTTTAAGGAAAAATTTCCACCAGCTGTTAATAGCTAGCTTCAACTATCAGATCACTAAAAGAGCAAGTTTATTACAGTTGAAATCAAAATAGGATTTTCCAAATGCATTGCTTAATTGCGACAGAAATGATGGGCCCACAAAGTCCAGAGCAAAATAGCCACCGGCAGACATAGAAGGCAGAAACTGGTCCTGATTTCCATTCTGATTGCTGGGTTTTGTGTCCCCACTGGTGTTTACTGGAGCAACAAAAAGCAGAAGTTCATGTGGCAGTAAAGTCCGTCTCTCCCTTGATGAATGCTACGCTGATCCCAGGCTTAGAGCACCAGGTTGCCTTCTTTTTTGCAGAAATGTGCCGTTTGTTGTGAGATGAATCATTCATCAGCCCAGTGCATCGTGCATCAGCATCAGGGCTCTGCTTGCTTTTTCTCCATTTCCTTTTTTTATTGAATGACACATCCTACCTGCTTCAAGTGTTTGTGTCTTGCATTGTGGAGCTGGAGCTCCAGATATGGAATTGATAAGAAAGCTTTTTTATTTAATTTAAAGGTGGATTCTTTTATGGTCCTCCTCTATGAGTTTTTATTTATTCAAAGGACCCTTTGGAAACTCAGTCACATTCTCTCCTTTTTTTCCCCGCTTTGTATTCCACACTACAAAGCAGTTACCAAGCTTTTTGACTTCCTGCCCTTAAATAAGTATTATTACCAGAAATTTATTACCTATAAATGGGAAAAATTTTTCTTAAACACTTTTTACTCTGTTAGGGACATAATAGTTTGGCAACTGTTTTGCCACTTTGAAACATAAATTAAAAATCAATATGAATGTTTATGTCCTCCCTCCCTGGCCCACAGCTCACTGAGATCACTTTAATTACAATGCTTGCACCACATTTTCAGTAGATATGTCAGGGACAAGTTACTGAACACATCTTGGGAGGTGGGTTACTCTGTTCTCAGGGCCTTCTGCACCAGCTTCTGGCTTTGAGGCCCTGCAGGGATCTTCTGTTAATGTACGCTCATTTTATTCGCTGCTGAGATGTTCTCTGCACAAAGATGCTATTGTGGCACACAGAGCTAAATCTTCCCATTGGAGAGGGAAAGCTCTGCTCCAGACAAGAAACAGAACAAGTGGGCATGCGGCATAGTACAGTGAACTTTTTCCAATTGAAAAATGCAAGTGTCTGGACAGAGAGAAACCTTCATCATTCACCATGAGTGGTCCTGTCAGGACATGCTGCTGTCATAACCTTCTCATTTGCTCCTTTTTGTTGAGGTCTGGCCTTGCAGAGCATCCTCTCATGGACCTACTGGTGGCTAAACTGATTCAATCTGAGTTTAGTGGGACACTTTCTCACCTGTGGGCTGAAGCAAGGAAAGCAGGATCTGCTGGTGGGAGTGGAGGGTTGCCGGGAAGAGCAGTAGCCACCCAGAGCAGGATTTTTATTATCCCTGTTTGCTGCACTTTGTCTCTACGCCTTCCTGGGGCACATAACACCCCAATGTGTCCGAGCACTGAATATGACTCAGTGTGGCTTCAGGTCAGCTCAGTGGTGTTACTTGGAAATCACCATCCGCTCCAACTAGCTGGGTGCCACTGGTCAGCAGAGCACCAGGATTTTTGTGCTGCAGAACTGAGTGCCTCTAATTGCACAGCACCCCTGGCCTCAGCCTGCCTGAAATCACTTTTGTACAGTGTGATTTACATTAGCCACCATTGTTCATGTCCACATCAGGCACCGTTGTTTGCATCCATATTAGGCTCCTGGCTTTCAAGGCCAGCATAAACCATCATGCTACCCAGACGGTCTCTCAAGTGCTTCTGCAGAATTTCTTCCAGACTGATCCAGGCCTTTCTTTTAATTTTTCAGAAAAATCGCTATGAGATTTACGTTGGCCTCCTGAAAGAAGGGGTGAAGGAGCTGCTGAGTGGAGGAGAGAATGATGTGCCAGGACTGAAGAAATCCCATTCGAGTCCCTCATTGAATCAGGAGTCTCCAGTTAGTGCCAAGGTGAAACGTAACGTCTCGGAGAGGAAGGACTACAGGCCGGAAACACCCAGCATTAAGCAGAAGGTCACTTAGAGTGGAAATAACAACTAGGGGAACAGCCATGCAGCAAAGTACCGGTGGTCAAATTTTTTTCATTTAATAACCTGTCATTCACAAAAAATAAGTGCATCTGCCTGAATGGGGTGTTAGTGACATTTTCTATTGTATATTTTGCTGTTTCTGTGCAGGTTGTGGGAGATGTCTTTGCTCCTGCTTTGCTTTGCTTTGTTAATTTGTCATTTAGCAATTGAAGCATCAGGACTTTTTTGTGTTGTTCTGTTTCTAAAGGAGGTGGGGGAGGGGTAGAACGCTGTGAGGTATATTCTGTCTCTTCCCTGTTCATGTCCTCCCATCGGCACGTGGCTTTCATCTCTCAAGTCACTTGTCACTTTATTTACGTGGTGGGTGGGAAAGTAACTGGACAAATGCTGCAGTGCTGTGAATGCGAGCTGTAGCTGTGAGAAATGATGTGCAAACAGCAGCTGCAGAAGGCTGGCTAGAGCAGGGGGTGCTGGGAGCACTGGTTTCCTGACAATGCAGAGCCTGGTTGGTACTGGTACTTAGCAGCAGGTGCTACAGTAAATAGTCCCTGTTGCTTATCTTACTGCATTGACCTTGGGCCCAAGAGTGCAAAGGAATGAAACCTGGAAAACTCTGGCAATGCTGGGATGACAGCATTGGANTCAGGGAGATTAAGGATTACCCAGTCAGAATGAACCTGGGCTTTAAATTTATTTGTGGAGGAGGCTGCTGTAGGTGTCAGCCATTAGCATTGTATTTTAAAGACAAAGGGCCTCTGTGTAGTTTTTAACTATGTGCTCTCACTTAGCTGCTATATAGAGCCTTATGGATATATTGTGCCCTGATGCTTCCCCTTCCAGGAGTTTCCGTGTTGGTGTGCACATACAGGTGTTTGCAATTTCTCTGCTAGTGACAAAGCACTTTGCCTTTTCTCTTCAGGAAGGGGTTCTCCTCAGCTCTCCATTTTCCCGCTTTAGCTCACGTACAGGTGGAATAGGCCCATGTAGACCAGAGACAGGGACAAACCTGTCCTTGCTGCAGGCCAGGGTTTCATGCCATCCTGGCTACTCCATGCCAGGAGGTCAGCACAAGCCCCAGGTTTGGCACACCCAACCCTCCACCTGCAGGGACCCAGGCTGCCTTGCACCTTCTGTGTACCCTGCACCAGTCTTTCAGAGGGGGAAGCACAGGACAGGGAGAAACCACCGTGGGCAGAACTTTCCATACCATCATTGGTGCCCAGCAACAGGACAAGTGGCAGTGGGCAAAAACTGGAACACAGGAAGTTCTGTCTGGATGGTGGAAAAACTTCTTTACTTTGAGGGTGACAGAGCACTGGAACAGGCTGCCCAGAGAGGTTGTGGAGTCTCCTTCTCTGGAGATGTTCAAAACCTCCCTAACGCAATCGTGTGCAACCTGCTAGAGGTGAACCTACTTTAGGAAAGGTGGTGGTTGGGGGGGGTGGTTTAGGTGATCCTTTCCAACCCCTGCCATTCTGTGATTCTGTGAAACTCCTTGTTTGTTCCACAGACCCTCAGGCTGACCAAGCAGTCTTTAGGCACAGGGAGTAGAAATATGATGTAAAAATAATTTTCCTTCTTTCTAGCCCTTCTCGCTTGGGCAGCATCATGGCTCTCTGCAGAGAGCTCTGGCTCACCTAATACCCTGGGTTCTAATCTCAAGTTTGATACTGACCTGCTGGGTCTGAGCTCGGACAGCTCTCTTCCATTTTGCTTTTCCCTTCCTCTGTGGGGAGTAGTATAACCAAACTGGCCTTTCCTGCAGAGCACTTTGGGAGGTAATGTTGAGGGCCATTTGAAAATTGTTTGTTGCTGTTATTTTTGTCGTGCCTGGCACGGGGCAGCCTTCCTGATGGATGTAATTCTTAATGCATAAAGAAATGTCAAGATCAATGCAAGGACTGTTTAGAAATGTGCTGGTGTTTCCAGCACAAGTAGTCAAAGGGCAACATATCAAAACAATTACCACCTGAGTGGATTTGTGCTCTGCCAGACTTCCCAAAGGGTCCAAGCCAATTAATCTACTTTATCGAACTGCCAGTTCAGTGAGCAGGACAGGGAGTGATCAAAGAGAAAAGGACCTTAACAGGCGTCTCGTGACTTGCTTCCCCCACTGAGGGCCACCATGCAACAGCTTTCCCGGTGTTGCGGTTACTGTTGTCTGTAATGAAGATGTTGTGCTCTCAGATGCCGGGAAGCGTTGGAGTGAATTGATCTTTGCAGTTGTAGCCCGGCACCAAAACCAGATGGGACTGTTTCCACATGTGACGTAGGGATGCATGCGTATTTGGCATCTGCCACTGGGAGTGGCCACTCCATGCGAAAAGTCAGGAGGTCAGCCCTTACCCCTGGCAACATTGCTAAAAACTGCAGAGTCCTGAATAGAAACCGTCAGTGCTTCCCAAGCCTTGAGAAGCTGTGCACGCTTTCAGTGCAGGAAGCGTTCAGTCCTCTTCCTGGAGAAAAGAGATGCCTTCTGCTGCTGGAGCCAAAGTGATGTGGTGCAGCATGCTGTGCTGGAGACTCTGTGTAGACAGGTGAATGATAGTGCTCATTGGGAGGGATTGTTTGAATTAATCAACGTTGATCAACAGCTCATGGAGGGGAAACAAAGCCAGGAGATTCCTGCAGTTGTTCATCATACTCTGGTGGTTTAAGAAAAAACATGCAGAAGAGAGAGAAGAGGAAATTAATTTGGGGAATGCCAAATGCACATTTGAGAAGAAAATTTGTCCTGTCTTAGATATGGTGTTTGGAAGCATGCAGCAGAAACAAACAAACAAAAAGTGCAGATTTGTAAATAGGCCTTGCTTGGCTGTCAAAAACTCTAGACAAGTTTTTTGAAGACAGGTGGGAACATGCCCAGCAAACCTCTTGTGATTATGGAGTGCAGTGTTTTTAAAGGTGACATTTAAGTTTTTTTTCCTGTCTTTTAAAATATTCTGGTTGCTGTAGACTGCAGTTAAACTACTGAGCTCAAAAATAAATTTTTCCTGTAAAATGCGTTTCCAAGCTTTGAGACAGAACCTGGATAATTCCTCTTCAAAGTCATTGCAGAGGAGATGATTAGAAGCAATAGGAAAAGTCAAAAAGTTAACTGCAAAAGTTATTTATTCTCTATTTCAATGTATACTCCTAAAAGGATTAGATTATATTTTAAAAGTCTCGTCTGGGCTTAACAAATGCAGGTTTTCACTACATTTTTTTAGCCATTAAACATTTTTTGAGCTTGGAACACTCTTGGGGACATTGCTGAGGCATGCAGATTAGTTTACAGAGAATTTGTCAGGTTCTGCTCAAGTTTTAATTAATGGCATTTTGCTCCAGTGCTTTATAAATTCTACACATCCCAGGCACCCATGTGAAAATGCTCATTTCAGACACTGAAAGAAAAAGGTGATCCTGTCGTGAATGCCTAAGGCTGGTGGACTCCCTTGAGAATAGGATCATCCACTAAGCAGTAATGTAATTTGCTTTTTTTGCCCCCCAGTGCTATTGTCAGGTTCACAGCAGGTCTCAGTGATGCTTCTTCTTGGGTGGCACCACTGGGAGTCTGGCCGGATAGCTTTGCATGGTACCTGGTACCCTGCCTTTCTTTGCTGAAATGTTTGCCTTTAGGCAATCAGTGCTTGACCTCAGGGACTCAGGAACTCCCACTGTAATATCTAGGCATACTCCGCTGATTTCCAGCCCACCTCTGGGGCCCGCTGTGCACCTGAACTCCATATCAACAGAGCAGCCTGCAGCTTTCTGGGGGTGCTCAGTGAAAGCAGAATTTACTGGCAGACCACCATAAGACTGCATGCATGCAAGCCAGCCTTTGCATTGACGGTGCAGGGGACTGTCCTCCTTTCTTGTCATCCCCCCTGCTGCAGCAGACAACCGTCACTCAAGCAAAGCCTCTGCCTGCGTGTTGAGAAGGGGATGCAAGGAGCAAAGCAGGATGGGACCAACAGCTCCTCTCATCAGCCCAGCTCAAGATGCAGACAGAGGTCCTGGAGGGACACATCCTGCTCTGAAGCATTACTCCTCTCCCTGGCTGAGGGAAGAGAGAGGACCTTTCCGGCTTTGCACTTGACAGCAAAAGAGGTGAGGGAGAAGGACAAAATTGCCTTCTCCTCTCCACACTCAGCAGCAAAAGCAGGTGAGATACTCCTGAAGCTAAAGTAGTGCTCTCTTCTCTGAGAATGCAGCGGTCTGGTTGAGATGGTTTTTGGGTAGCAGCAGCTGCAAAAGAGACTCTCTGGGCTGGCTGTGTGTTTGTGTGTGTCTTGCAGATAAATCATGCATGGACCAGTGAACACGAGTACAGCTTTTTAATCCAGTATTTATGTTGTGTCTTTAATTGTAGAGAGATAAGTCAGCCAGCAGGGTGATTAATGCAGTATTGCTGTGGGGGAACGCTGTTCAGCTGTGATGCTGACTCAAATGGTTTTTCATCTATAGCCAGCCACTTGTAAATGGTTACCAAAAGCTTTCTAAGGGCTTGTAACAGCTCATCCCTTAAGTGTTTTCCCTCTGATCCCGCCTGCTCCCAGGGTGCTGTCTGTCCGCTTTTGGGGCTCTTCTGGACAGCGTTGCTCAGTGCAGCCCTGCTTTGATCTTCGGAGACTGCACTTGTTCAGTGATTTTTCATAGCTCCAATGCCTTCTGGTAACAAGTCTGATTGTTCTTCTGGCTTGAAACAGACAATATTTTTGCCTTTCTTTGATGAGGGAGTGAGGTTCTCACTTGATTGGAGCTACTCCTTCAGTGAAGATGGTTGTGGCAGTGGGGAAAGTCAAAGGTGGCAGGGTTATCACTAGGCTCCTGGAGGCACTGCATGGTAAGGTTCCCCTTGACAGCAGGGAAGGCTTTCTCTGCAGCCAGCGTACTGCTTACCGTGTCTGCATTCTCCATCCCTAAATCAATTTGGGCCTTATTGCGGTTAGTCTGGCAGCTCCTCCTCCTTTTCTGTCAAGCTGCTCCTGTCTGTCATCTTAGCACCTCAGCTGCTTCTGTATAACAAGTCTCCTTCCTTCCATGCTTGCAGAAATCAAGAAAATTTGACTGCCCCATCTTGCCTTGAGCAACCTGCTCTGAAGCAGCGCTGTGTTGAATGGATAACCCTGGGAACAGCTTTTTCATTCTGCTCATGGGTAGCCTGTGTTTCCAGCCACAGTTTTAGCTGGGAAGTGTGAGACAGAGTTTCAGACTGCCGTGATTCTCTGCTGTTACGCTGCAGGGATACAATGTCCCCCCTCTCACATGCAGACCAGACATTTGTGACATTTTTAGTCTCTTTTCCAAAAGTCTTGGAGGCAGAGGCAACCATTCCAGGAGCTGTGTACTTTCCAAATCAGGCCATGCATTTTGCATCCTTTTGTGATGCCCTTCATGCATAGAGAGATGGTTGTTGGAAACACTGGCTTCTTTTGCAGGTGTAAGGACAGAGTATACATCTCAATCGATCTTCCAACTTGCTGCTTGTTAAAACTTTACCTAGTATTGCCCTACAGAAGCTCTGGAATATCACATCTTCCGAAAGGGCAGTTATAAAGTCCACATTTCTCCCCGGAGCGCAGCCAAAGCTCCCCGGGGTGTTTTCCCCGTCTGATATCTAGGCTGACTACAGGGGTGAGCCAAAGAAGCTGTCTCAGAAATATCTTTGAAAGAGCTGGTCTCCAGTCTGTGCTTTTTTAAGGTATTTTTTTATTGCATGTGGGAGCAGTGTGCCCGGCCTCTCTTCTCCCTCAGAGCTCTCCCAGTGGCACAGGTGTACTGTAGTGAACTGCTGCATCTGGAGCTTTGCTGTGTGTAGGAATCAAACATTTGCTCCAGCAAGAAGAGACTCTGTCAGCCTCCAGAGAAATGATTACACTTAATCTGAGCACCAGTGCATGGGACAACAATACTATCAGCAGACAATCAGAAAGGTAGTGCCACCATCGCTGGCTGGTCACCTGCTGGAGGCTATGGGCTTGAGCATTACTCTCAGTGCTGGGGATAATTAGAAATGCTGGCTTCCTTTACCACCAACACTGCTGCTTGATGAAATGTTCCTACCTCCTGCTGCTCTTTTCCCTTGTGACAACATCACCCTCATCCAGGGGTGCCATAGTCCTTTTAATAGGAGTCTGGTTTAAATATGAGCAAGGAGGACAGGTCCCAGGAAAATGTGTCCAGATGTCCTCTGGGAGTATCTGCTCTCCTGCTGGCAGTATCCAGTTGAACAGTGAATGGAGGCAGGCTCAGCCTGGCCTGAGAGAAGATGCCTTGCTCGTCCATTTTGTTACCTGCGTTGAGGCCCATATTTTAATTTCTAATTAGAGTACTTCCCTTTGCAAATGCAAGCAATAGCTTTCCCAAAGGCTTTAGCATTGACTTGGTGCTCCCACGGTCAGAAGGAGCAAATTTAGGGCAGCCCAAAGCATTCTCTGTCCTCCCCTTTGAACAGTGAACTACCCCGTAGAAATTATAAATCTTTAAACAGGGAAGGACCTCCCATGGCATCTGCTGTTAAATCTGGGCCAGGAATCAGCTAGGGTATGGGCCAAAGGTTTATTTGGACTGAGAAAAAGTACATCATGTAGCATTACAAGTATTGAAAGTGGTACAAACTACGAGGGCAGGATTTTTCTCTGATATACGCCATTTAAATAGTAGCCACCCAATAGGAGTGGACCTGTAGGTAATTCACCTAAATGAGCCCAGCACAAGTAGATACTTTTTTGTCTAAGCAGGCAAGGTTTCAGCCCTGGGCCAAGTAAATCTCCTAGTGTGAAACTTGGTTTGACAAAATCCTCTGACTTTGCAGAGCCTCTTGCTGGGAGAATGGAGATCAATGATATCCAGTCTGTGTCATTGCACAGTGCAAATTCTATTGGTGATATAAGTCTTAAATCACTTACACGCTTATGAAAACCTCATGCTTAGTGCTGTCAAATTCTGAAACACTGTAGGATGAGAACAGGGGTGGGCTGTGTGGGTTTTTTTTTTAATTTGTACATATTCATGACAACTATGTCCTCTTACTTGAGGCTAATAACTTGGCTAAAAGAACAGAGGTTTTTGGCAGTTTGAAAAATGTAAAATTGCTACTCTTTGCAGGAGGTACAATCTGAGGCTTACCTTACTTGGTGAACTGTTTAAGTGACACCTGTACATGTGTGTTTGTATTTTGTAGGTATAGTATGGCTTCTATGGCTCAGCACTCCAGAAGCTGCTGTTCTTTTCTGAGGCTTATTTTGGTCAAAGCATTCAGCAGCTACAAACTTTATTAGGATGCTTGTTGTTCTAGTTGATCTCAAATTAGTGTAAACAGTCATCAGAGCTTTCACAGATTTAGGGTATCCCTTGAGCTGCCTTGATCTCCATGTGTTTGTCCACCAGGGGCTGCCTGTTGTTCTGCATGTCGAAAGCAAAGTTGTATATTTGAGAGTCTAAGCAAGGATTACCTGGTGGAATTTTCTAAGAGCTCAGCAATGGGCTAACGCTGTCCCTGTTGATATCAGCTGATGTCTGCATCAGGAGCATCCATGCTGACTTCTGAAAATCACACTCTGGGGATGTAATACGCAGTTTTACTTCTAAAAATGTTGACCTTGCTCTGTGAAAATTCAGCAAGGGGGCATCAAAAGAAGTGTCCAAGCAGGACAGGTGCCTGCGATGTCTCCTGCAGGTACAGCTGTACAGCAGTAGTGAGAGTTTCTTTCTGCAACTGCACAGATTTCCAAGAGAATGTCTGGCTCATGAGCAGGGGAGAGCAGTGGAGCTGAAATCTCATTCTTGGGCATCTTGTATGCTTCCCAGAAGCTTCCCTTGGGAAGTTTAACTAACTTTTTAGCAAGTTGCTGGTCTAAATAAAAAGACATAAGGAAACCCATTGGGTTTTCCTGTTGCACCCTAGTCAGTGTAACACTACCATTGTCTGCATTATCCCTGGAAAGGGGGAGCAAAGCCTGAGGGTGGGATTCTTACCTGGAGTCATACAAGTCTTATCATGCAGTTACCTTGAAGCACTTGAGCAACCTCAGTGAAGCCATACCTTTGTGCTTCACTGGCCATAGTGACCATGTCTTGTGGGAAGGAGATGTGAATAGACTGCAGCCCAGGATGAAATGAGGAGGGACATCCCCAGCACCTTGCTTTTGGTGAGATGTAATCTTGTAATCCCTTTTCAGGCACTGAGCTTCTCCCTTGGCTTACCTGCCTCCTGTGGTGATGTAGTGGGAAGATGAGGATGAGCACTGTTTCACTCAGAGTTGCAGTTAGGAAATGTTTCCCCTCCATCTGAGCTGTTGCAGAGTTGTTTTCCCTCATGCCGAGAAAAGGGACTGAATTTTCAGTTACTATTGTGTGGCACCCATATAGGAAGAATAAATCTTGTAGTGGTAGTGCAGAAAAAATACTTTGCACATGGATGTACACACATCCTGCGCATCTCTTGTGTGCAGACCTAACTGTACATGGCCTGACTGCAGTCCTTGTAAGAAGTTTCCTCTGGGTGGCCTCCTATCCCTTTTGCTGAGCGTAGGAGCCTTCTTTCTGATAACCTTGAACTCAATTTACTCTCATCACTGAATTGCCGAAGTGTTTTTCATGCAACGCACTAGAGACGCAGTCCCGGTCTCACTGCTTTGTGGTAACTCCTTGGTCTGCTGTGAAGCAGCATTGAGGTAATCACTAAATCTTCTCCAGCAGCGTGAAACTTGCTGTTCTGACTCTTGAGGTGGTCATTGTCTCAGGTTTGAGGCTGTCTTACCACCAGGGCGCCCTGTTTTGTCCCTGGGAACACGCATGGCCAGAAAGCATACTCCTCAGTAGTCAGTCAGAGCTATGCAGACTTAAGTCCTGGTTCCTGGGAGGTATTTCCTCGTGCTGCTGATGTCCATAAGGACTCAAATGTACTTGCTTACACAGAGATGCTTTCCTGAAGCAGAGTTGTCACTCTTTTCTACAGGTACCACAGGATGCCCTCCCTTATTCTGCTTCATGTAACTGGTACTAGAATGATCATTTCCTGATAAATGAAGGCACTTAATCAGTCCTCTTCGCCTTGGAAGAAGGACTTTTGGGGATATTGTTATATCATTTAAAATAATATTTTGGAATTTAAGTTTACATTGCTTTATTTTTCACTTGAGGTGACTGTATATAAATATTTTCCTCTATTTTATCATTGCTGATAAAGTAAGCCTACGGTATACAGACAAATGATTTGCCTTTGATGTATTGAAACTGTGAGATATAAAGTAGACTTCTCTCTTGTGTCCATGTTCCTGACTATAACTCTGTTCCTCTGTGTTTTTATAAGTTGGAATAAATGTTGCTTACGGGCAACAGAGAGCCTGCAAGCTTCCCAATAATTTTTATGTAATTGAAATCAAGCAACCCTAGTGAAGAATCTCACATATGTATAATGATATATGTATATGTACAAACTTTAGAAAGAAATAAACCAAATGTATTTAATCTTCTGCAGTTGAACTTTTTTGTTTGTTTGGTTGGTTGTTTTTTTTGAAGCCCTTACCATTGCTTCCTATGAGTAAGAACATGAAGGTGTCTTTACCATCTCATACAGTAGCCTCTGGCTTTCGTGCTCAGAGAAGATACTGACCGATTAGCTGGTGTGGCCCTTTCCCCAGTGCACCCATGTGATTTCTGGCAGTCAGCAGTTCCAAGGATTCCTGAGCTGGAGAGTGCGTGTGCTCTCCAGATACACAATCTGGACCTGAATACCTCTGCCAGGGCAGAGGCCAGTGTGCTCCCTCTGGGCCCCCGCAAAAAAAAATACGTAGCAAATGCTCCTTGAAGGAAGCATGAAGAGGTGTGTGATTGAGGTAACCAGTAGAGCCAGTACTACTGCACGTACACTAGTCCTGTGCGAGGGCAGCTGGAGTATGTCTTTCCTCCTTCTGCACCTCTGCAAGAGGTGGCTTCCCCTCCAGGCTGTTACAGTGTGTGAAGCCTGCAGAGTTACCACCAGTTGGCTGTGAAGACATGCCAAGAAGAGGATTAACTAATTAAAAATGGATTTTCCAGCAGATAGGTTGGAAGAGGAAGGTTACAAGCAAACAGCTTGTTCCAAAATGATTGGGAGCTGACCTCAAAATTTTTGTGAGGTAGTTTGTTGAGGGCATTGTTGAGGGTGGGAATTGCTGTTGACCTGGGGAATGGGAAGCAAGGATTTAGGAGAGGCAGAAAAGTTGGGTGCTAAAGAAAAAAGGGGAGTGGAGAAAGATGGAGGTGTAAGTGGGAAAGAAATGATGGCTATCCAGAAAGAGAGGAAACAAGCTGCACATCATACAGAAAGCAAACTATCTTGTGCCTACAGTTCTTGGGTTGGACATGCCTCAGCGTGGGAAGGTGGGATACTGGGTGGAAAGGGAGTATCACGGCAAATGAAGAGGATGTGTCCAGTAGCAGGTGGGGCATGCAGAAGCTTTACAGCAGGGCTGGGAGCTTGTATTTGGAGGCAATAGTAGGGGAGACTGTTTTTTTTAAACAAAATCTCAGTGAATGTTTATCTTGAGATGATTGTTTGTCTTTTTTTTTCCTCCTAGTGACTGAGGCTGTTGCTTTTAGATGAATGGCAGGACCTCCAGTGCTTGAGACAGTCATGCACTTTTTTTTTTTTTTGTCATACTGGGCATGGGATATCATATTTTTTTCATTGCTGTCCATCCTGGTTACTTCAAAACAGTCAGGATCTTTGGTTCCAATGCGTGCTCCTGGATTAGTATGTCTTTTGTGACAAAACTAAACAAAGTGGTGGTGAGGATGGGTGGGAGTATTTTACAAAGATGTATTAAATGCCTCCTCTGAGCCCAAATTAATGTTTTAATCATGTCTGAATGTTAGTGTCAGTGCTGCTTACCACATCTTTTCCTATTTTGTCTTCCTAGCTGACAAAGTCAATGCTGAGCATTCTCTGGTGATCCATTTCTGCCTAGAATCATTAGTCTCATCACGTTGCTCATGATGTATTAAACTAGAACAAAATGACAGAACAGGTGCAAAGTGAAAGACAGATGCATTTATATTCCCTTCATTGTCCATTTTCAGTTCAAGTTTCCAACTACAGAATATAATTACCAAGGCAGCATGAAAGTATGCTGGTGAAACCTCTACAAAAGCTACACATCTCTTTGGTTATTTATAAATAAGGTGGCATAAATAAATAAATGAGAGAGTGACTTGGGCCAAAAGTAGAACACAACTTGGTCTGAAATTGTCATGGCTACCTCTACGTTAGAAGACTAGAGGAAGGGAGATTAGAAGGAAGGATTAGAAATCTAGAGGAAGAAAGAACTTACCCAGCGGAGTACTGATATACTGCAGTGGCCTCCTAAATGGCAAGGAAAGGGAAAAGATACCCAGTAAGCTTTTAAGATCTTTAAGAGGAATGATATGATAATCACTCAGGTCTTTGTCTGTCAGGCCATTGCATGTTCCGGCTCTTTCTTTCCATATTTGCTGCTAAAACATTGTTTCTCAAAAGAAATTATGCCAGCTGCTAGCCGTTTCTCTCCCCCAAAAAAGGCCATCCTAGAAAAGTGCACAACATCCTAGAACTACTGCAGAACAGCTCCACAGCACAGGTTTGGTGGCACGACCATGTTCATTTTAGGGCATCTCTTCTGGTCCCTTTCCACAGCTAGTCTTTGGCAGATCAGGTGAACAGATGATGTGGGTCTCTGTTTAGCTGATCTGCTTTAAACCCTTCGGTTTAAACAGCAAGAACACAAGGAACTTAAGTGGGATGAGGTGGAGGAATCAAGGCTAAGTATTCTGATTTGCCTCAGAAGATGTGTAAGGTAATGCATTGCTATTATGAATTGGAAATTTTTGAGGTTTTGCCCCCCTGTACCTAGGCAGGGCGTATCAGTAATACTGCATAAGGCCCAGTAACAACCTTGGAAACACCAGGCTTTGGTACAGATGTTGCTGAATTGGGCCAGCGAGGGATATGTCATGTCTTGGGGAGGAGCTTCAATAAAGCAAGCAGGGATACAAGAGTGCCAAAACCATTGTTCCAGGAAGAGAAACAATGGAAAGATAGGTACAAATTTTTTAGAAGGGCCTGTTGTAATAGGCAAGGGGCAATGGTTTTAAACTAAAAGATGGTAGATTTAGACTAGATGTAAGAAAGACATTTTTTACAACAAGGGTGGTAAACCACTGAACAGGTTGCCCAGAGAGGTAGTAGGTGCCCCCTCCCTGGAAACATTCAAGGTCAGCTTGGACAGGGCCCTGAGCAACCTGAATTACTTGAAGATGTCCCTGCTCATTGCCAGGGTGGGGGTGTGTGTCAGGTGTGGACTAGATGAACTTTAAAGGTCTTTTCCAACCCAAACAATGCAATGATTCCATCAATAAGGTAGAAAGTCAGTTAAAGAACAAAGGATGGGTGAATCTTCTGAAAGGAGTGCAAGTGCCTACAGATGACAGTGATGCTGACTTGCAAACCCGAGCTGACGGAACTCCCTGTTGGGCTTTCCATCAGGTCTGTCTCTGAAAAACTCAGTGAGAGGTGAGCTGCAGAGGGATGGATTTCCACCCTGGTCATGTAGGGATGGAAAGGTAGTGGATGTGTAAGCGAATAGTAGCTGTGTGCAATTCATAAGATTTAAGAGTATTAGATTAACAGCTTTATAATTGTGTGTAATAAGGTGGGAAATAGTATAATTGCGATTACACTATTAGTAATAGTGGTGTGTTAATTTGGTAATCAGCATATGGATAACTTAATAGATTGACCAGTTGCTTAGAAATATGTTTCTTAATCACAAAACACTCTAGTTTCCTATATCAGTTAAATCTAAATGGAGGGATTTGCTTTCTGACATAACAGTTCAATAGGGAGAAAGTCTCTGGGACAATTCCTACCTAATTTTAACTTGCTTCATCCACAAGTTTCACGACTTAGACAACTGCAAGGATGTTTGTAGGAATATTTGAAAATGTTTAAATTATGCAGGAGCTATACCACTGACCACAAGCCAGAAGCTAAGAAGGATGAGTCTTGAGAATGCAAAAATAACAGTAAAAAGAACATACTGGGAAAGCAAGGTCTGTGAATTAAAATCTCAGGGACAGACTTCTATAATGCACAAGCATCATGTTTTCTTAAAGAACAAACACTACTTGTCTGCATGTGTAAAGGCACTGGTGGGCCTTTATCTCTGCAGTCTTGAAATGTAGGTGAAATGTTCTGTACAGATGGCTAGACGACTGCAGGCAAAAGCAGAATATAGCACTGGGGACTGAAAACTGTGGTAAAGAAGGTGACAAGGAGAATTTGCCCAAGGGGAAAGCAACCAGCCAGAGGCAAGAAGAAAACTGAACAAGACTGCAAAGAAAAAGCATCATAAGCAACCAGACAGTACAAAGATTCAGTTGTCACTTGGAAAAGACAATCAATTAATATGAAAAGACCAGCCACCTGTGAAGGTTGCCTAACACTTCCCTTTGTCCAAGTGCTCTTTCAGTGAAAAGTTCTCATTCCCATATTGTTTGCAGAGGCACTTTTAACACTGTCTGGGCTGCCATGGGGTCAGGAAAGTATGCTGTGCTCTGGCCTTCAGAAAAAAAAGGTCAGAGTTTGCCAAGATAAATACTACTTCCTGTGCTTTGTAGCTTGGAAGACAGCAACATCCCTGGGTCTGTGCACTGTCTGCTGGATAGGGATTGGCTTTGCTGGAAAGGGCAGAAAAAACCCACAAATGAAACCAAGCTGAAGCCTGTTTTCCCCTCACCACTCTACAGAGATTGTTCAAAATATGTGGGCTTAGGTGGGTGGGTGGTTGGTTCTTTTACTCCCCCCAAAGAAAATGTCTTTGTTCAGCCATAAATCATCTTTCCAATCTGTCTCCTCTTGATGTTGAGCTCAGAAATGCACAGTAGAGATGCTCCATCACCTCTTTGGGAAAGTAAATATTTTTAATCCGTTATGGCAACATCCTCCTCCCTGCCCAGGTGCCCAGTGCAGGGCAACAGGAGTCCTGCTTTAGCAGGGGAGTTGGACTAGATGATCTCAAGAGGTCCCTCCCAACTCTGACAATTCCGTGATTCCATAAAAATCCACACTTTGTCTTTCAGACTAATTCCAGCACTTGTTAACCAAGATGTGTCTCTGGACACTTATAGTTACAGTCTTCAGCACAGACAAGTGCTCTATCATTTGAGAAGTGGTTTTGATGAGGATGATGACAGGGATACTGCTGTGAGGATGGGTGAGGATAATGCTCCTGTCAAGCCATAAGTGCATGTGTGATACCCATCTCTTGTTGCTCACCGCTTCCCATGCCATGCCATGCCATGCCATCCCATCTGTGGTTGAACCATGCTAGGCACCCTGTAAATACAAGTACTGAGACTGGGGTGGACGGAGTCAGGGCCATTACTAGCATAATTACCAGAGTAATAATGACACCAATTACTGCATTCCTAGCTTCTCCCAAAGAGATGCTCACTGTGGCAGGAACTTACAGTGGGCTGTGCCTGGTGTGGGAAATACTCTCCATGGCTGGGCTAAAACATCCTGCTGGGACAGTTTTGTGGGGGCCTTACAGCCAGCCAATGCTAGCAAGCATGGTGTAAAACCCGAGTCCCTATTGCCATAGCCATACCCACGCTGCGTTTCTTAGGCAACTGAGGTGTGGGCAGCAGTTAGAGGTTGTAATTGTTTCTGGGAGAAAAAAAAAAAACAAAACATACACACACACAAACCAAAAAAAACCCTCCCAAACCCCTCAAAACTCAACAACAACAACAAAAAAACCCACCCCAAAAAAACCCCAAAATCTAAAAGAAGTGGTTTTTCTCTTTAGCTATAATTTCTGGCTGCGCTTTAGACAAATTGTCAGAATCTGCATTTATGTTGGCAGGGAGCCAGGCTCCCTGGCAAGCTGATTAAACTGTGTGTGGGCAAGATGTAGGCAGATGATGGGGACCTGGTACATTGAAACCTTGGCGAGCTTTGTTTTCCTTTTCTGATGCTTTCTTCTTCCCAAACTCTTTGCAGGCTAGTCTTCTGACCATCTCTCATTGGATCTGGTGCCTGAACCTCCAACTCTGGGAGCTGAGAAAAACCGTGAAGCCACAAAGGCAGCTGCTCATGGTACATAACCCCTAGCTGCTCATTCACCTGCAGGTGAGCAGGTAACCCTCTGAGTGCAGTGAGGGTACTGAAGAGGCTGAAAATGTTGGCCTACAGCAATATAAAATTAATTTTTGTAGGTGGATGGGAAACTCTCTTCTGTAAAGGGCCCAGCAAGCCATAAATGCACGTGGCCCTGGTCAGGCTTCAGCCTCCCTGAGAGCTCCATCTGCCACAGTTCATCTTAGGAGTGAGGCTTTGCTTCTGTGAGCTATGCTGCACTTCTCCAATTTATGGCACTGAGCTCCCTCCAGTTGACACCACAGGCAGCCATACTGGAGTTGGGGAGTTTGAGGCACTGGCTTTCTAATCAATCTGCTGCTTAAATCTCACAGCTGTAGCATTTCTACTGCCTTGTGAGTGAAGACTAGGGACAACTGCATCATTCCTAGGATATGCATCTGTCTGTCATGGTGGGCACCCTTGGCTAATGCTGACTTGCTTCTTCATTAACTTTTCATTTGGTCTCTCATCATTTCTCTTAGGGCTTGTCAGCCTACAATCAGGAAGGTAAGGTAAGCTGACCAGCCTTTGGAGTCACAGCATGTGTTGGATGGAGACACTTTTCAGGAACACGAGGACTGAGCTCCACTGTGACTCAAGGTCACTCTACTTCCACCTGGGGAATTGATGGCACCACAAAAGGCCTGACCAGATAGTTACACTTCAAGTAAGGTAACTCTGCTTTAAAATGGGTGAGCTGCACTACAGCAAAAATCTGTGTGGGCATCCCAATTGAGAGTCAGGGTGGCCTTCATGCGGCCTAGCTTCTGGAGTGAGGCAGACCGAATCCTTTTTTTTTAAATCCCACAGCAATTTGATTCACTTCTTTAGCTAATTCCTCTTGAACTTTCTAAGAGACCTGGCATAAACAAGTCCCTAGAGGTTTTTTGCAGCACTCTAGACTCTTGCTGTGCACTTGTGATTCATCAGGTGTGTCTTGATGTTTAGCTCAGTGTGCAGTCTGACTGCCAGGGCCTCCTTGCCAAGCACTGGAGCTGCAGAAATCCTGCAGGGGCTCTCAAGTGCCCCCTGTGCAATCTTGGGGTTCAGCTTCTCATGATTACAGAGAAGGGTCAGGTCCTCCATGTGGGAGCTACCTGGAGGCTGAGATGCCAGCTTCAGCACAACCCTGCTGTGATCTGCCTCTGTGTCCAAGAGCCAGGGAAGTTTCACCCGCACTGTCCCCAGGAGCAGACTGAGACCAGAGAAGCACGTATGCATGCCAGCTCTGCCTATACTATTTAAAGTGCAAACTCTCCAGGACAGGGACTTCAGCTGTGTACATTCAATAGTAATAAATATTAATCCGTGTGATTTGCAAACTGCTTGGCTTTCAGAGACTGGTGTGCCTTTAACACAAAACACAAAAGGCCTGGCACGGTGTTTTATGAACCCTGGGGACAGTTTAGCTTGTTTGAATGTGTACTTGGCTTTGAGTCACAAATATGATCAATCAAAGGAACAGTCTTTTCCCTCTGACTCACTATGGCTGATTCCTTGAATTTGAGGGGTTTAAATATCCACTTGACTCAAGAATTGAGGAGTTTGACTTGAAAAATTTTGGATGCTGAAACCATGGTGGCAGCAACTGACTCCAGCTCGAGCAAGGTAAAAGAAAGATCACTCAGGTGTTAAAGGCAGAAGACATCTACGGGTTTTCATCAGCTGATGAAAGCTGTCCAGCTTTGTGGACAATGAACTATGGATTCACTTAGGTGCCAGACCTAGAAAGCTTCCCCTGTGAATTTGCTCTGATCCATCTCTCATCTAAATGGTTTTAAAAAAATGAACAGAAACAAATCCACCCCCATGTAATGGGATTTATGGGATGGGATTTTAATGGTTTGTTATTCCATTCCTGGGAACCCTGATTTTGACAAAGGACATTAAAATGAGAAGAGAAATAAAACCCCAAGACCCTCCTTATCCATTCAGGCACCTCCTGTTGAAGTACAATTTTTATTGCACATTTCCTCAGCAAGTATGCCCTAGACCTGGTGAGTTTTAGCTGTCCTTGCCCTGTCACACCTTGAGTGTTGAGATGCTACTACAGTTATTGGTGTTCCTCCTTTGGCTGTGATGGATGTGAGAAAACACCAAGTTTGTTTGGCTGCTACTGTTACTTGTAGTACTGTCCCATTGCAGCATGTCATCCCTTGCTTATCTGTGCCCCTCAGAGCTTTTGTCATTGTGCCAACTGACCGCATCAGTTTGTAACCTCTCCTTATGCTGTTGTCTTCTCCGTGGAAAATGAAGCACAAAAAGCTAAAGTAACTCATCAGTGAAAAATTTGTGAGCACATAAAGAAGGTGAATTTCCCCTCTCCCAGAGAAGGCAGTGTATGGCTTTGTGTTATGCTCCGTTTTTAGCTGCCTTGAGTACTTTTACAGCTTCACCTCCTTTCATTCAAAGATCATTCATTCTTGGTCTTATCTTTCATTCTTGCTCTGAGCTTGTTTAGTTCCAAATTGTCATTAGAGAAAACTTCACAACTGGCTGAATCTCTCTGGCATATGTGCTGCTCTTTTCAGCTCAGTGCAGAACCCCAGTTTCAGACAAAGGAGTAGAAGTGGGCAAATGTATTTGTGGTCACTTGCATGACAGTCATCACATAAGTTCAGAGTACTGCTGTGCTAAGCAGTGTGTAAACCTCCCATGCCTCCAGACTATGGCTTTGATCCAAAGGTTTATACCCAATCTGAAGTTCAGAGGTAAGAGATTCATTGGACCTTTTGCCATAAAATGCTAATAGGGTCAGGACACACTGTCTGTCTGGAGAGCATGAAGATTAGCAGACAAAATAGTTAGGAAAGACTGATAAACAAAGCCAAAGAAACAGGCACACTGTGGCCATTTGCTCATTGTCAGAAGATTGTTACTGTTCTTAAAACTGTTGGTACCCATAATAAACAAAAATAGGGGCTGCTTGGATTGAGGGTGGAGGTTACCTCTGCCCTGGCAGAGGCTTCCATCCCACCAGGTGAGAAGAGGGAAGCACAACTTCAAACAAATCTAAGCACTAGACCTTGTTTTCCAGCTTAAGAACAGCATAGATTATACAACATTGGCCAAATTTCCTTATTAATTTCACTCTGTAAGCAATCATAAAATATTTGTTTTTAATATGAAATATTCAAGTTTATCTGGTTGGTTTTGAATTCTTTATGTATAATTTAAAGAATTTTCTAACAGAAATTATTAAACATAGATATGGCAGATTACAAGAAAGCTAAAGAGGAGGGACAAGGATACTGAAAAACCAAAGGACTTACAAAAACTGTAACGAAGTTTGAGTGCAAGAGTTTTCCTTGGGTAATGAAAACAAAAAATAGTTCCTGATTTTAAGGCTCAAAATGACCTTGTTGATAACATGCTAGAGCCAGTGCTACTCAGTCTGCACATCATTGGATGGGGTTACTATTATTGCCACTGAGCTGTCATCACACCAGATGAATTGCCTGACTTTGCTGTGCACTTTAGTGCAGCAAGTCCCAGGTTTAGCAAGGGGTGCTCCAGAAAACAACACCCTGTGCTTCCCACACATTTGAGCCAGGAAAGCCCTGATGGAAAGATTTCAAGGGATCCACCTTGCGCCTAGGTAAACTGCTTTTCACTTGAAAAAATTGTGCCAGCTTGTTGTGACGTTGTATCCCCACCATGTGTCATGTAGCTGCAAGGTATTTATACCATGGTCAAAACCAACATGTGAATGCCAACAGGATGGAAGCGTGTTCTGATCTCTCCTGGTGCTATACGCTTCCTGGCTTTCTAGGTGTGTCCCCAAACTGTCTCCCTCGAAAGTGGGTGACGGTGAGGTGGGCATTCAGAGGGAGAGCATGCCAGCTGAAAGCCCCCCTTGCTTCTTTGTGGACCTGAGTTATGTCTAGAAACCCACCAACTTTTCCAACTCAGATTTCCTCTCTGACTCTTTCCAAACTGCCACTACCCCCATCTCTGTGTGCGTACATCCAAGTACATCTAGGTCCTGTGTGCTTCTGCTGTCGCACAGTATGCCAGCGTGCAGCCCATTGCTCTAAAACCCCAAGATGCAACAGGGTGCAGTGCCTCTTTGCAGCCACACTCCTCACTGCCTGCCTGCTGGCTTTCCTGGCAGTCTCTGCCAGTCCATGGCTGCAACACTTTCTTGCCAAGATGTTGTCTGGTCTCACCTGAGCCCAGATTTTCAGGGTACATCCTTCTTGATTCTCTAGCTGTCAGCCCCCACATTGCTCCCTGTCAGTTCTCCCATTAGCACCACCCTCCTGGCACCCTGAGCTGGGCAGGGCTGTTGGGAAATCTCCTCAATACTCAACTGGTGGCTAGGGGAGAGGGTGCGTGACCTACACCATGCTCAGAGCACAGCAAGTCCCCTGCCAGACACATGCCTACACTGCTCTGCCAGTGCTTCTGGACGAGTCAGAGGAGCAGCACTGAGCAATGCTCCTCAGGGGCAGAGGACAAGTTTGTGTCCTGTCTGGGTGGCCACACTGGCCTGCCTGGCATGACAGGAATGAGGCATTGGTGGATGTGGCCATGGGTTCCCTTGGGGAGGAAGGGGAAAAAGTGTGAGCCCCACCAACATGCCAGAGCAGAGCTCAAAATGTGCTGCCAGCATGCGAAACCCCCTGGTACAGCCCAAGGGGTGGTGGTGCTCTGGGAGACAAGCAAAGAAAAATTGCTGTGGTAGGGCTTGAAAGGCAGAATGGGTGGGCTGAAGGGAATTGGGGAAAGAGCCAGAACCCGGTGCTCTGAGGAAGTCTGCCTCAGAGAAGCCTGGCAAGTGGTCCTGGCTGTCAGAGGAAGAGGGAGCAGGCAGAGGGGAGGCTCATGAAGAGTGCTGGGGCAAGGGCAACCAGAGGATGCATGGCAGAAACACTGGCATCTCCATCCCTTATCTCAAGCCTCAACCTTAAGTCTTTTGCTGGTGTCAGTGTCAGCAAATTATGAATTTTTCATGAATTCTCAGAGCCTGAAAACAGATCCCACAGTCACTTCAAGCTTCCCGCTTGATTGTCTGAGTTGTGATGCAGGGTGGTGATGGGGTTGGCAAAATAAGCGAGGGGGCAGAACTTGCTAGATGAAGCTTGATGTTCCTCTTTGGCCAAAAAAAGTTACTGCTACGATTATTCACCCATTCCATGTCTGTTAGTGGGCTGTAGGCGTATAGGGCTTCAAGAAAAGTGTTATCCATTTAAAAGCCAGATAAAAAAATCAGCAACCAACTATGTTTCTGAACAGAAATATGAATTTCTGTGGACCCAAACACCTATTTCTTATTACTGAGAAGCCAAGCACTTCTGAAAAACCTTGATTTTTGTTGCTTCTTGTAGTTTCAAATCTGATGCAGTTGCAGGTGGGGACAGTTCAGTGGTGGGAGCACAATAGTGGATTAGTAGCACAATAGGTATAGGAGCAGAGGGAACAGTTTGTGCGTTGCATCACAGCAGCTAAGAAAAGCATATGTGAAATATCACCCTCTCATCAGCAGTGCAGGCATACATTGCAATTCTTTCTTCCCCAACTGGCTTCTGCTTCAGGGGGCAATGAGGAGTGGAGCACTATGTCGGGAATGTAATCACTGATTGCAGAGGAAAGGGCAGACCTTGGCAAAGTGGTTATCATTCAAGCCTTGTGCCTGCTCCTGGAGAACCAGGACTTAACATTCTTCCTGAGCAAAGGGAAAGGAAGGATGGAGTGGGGCAAACAACTGTGCATTTTAAACAGCTTTGATTCTGAGCTGGGAGTTTTATGTTAAATACCATGATTCATCTCTATTTATTTTGTTAAGCAGTGAGCAAGCAGAAAGTCTAGCAGCTGAAATGATGTGCCTGAAAGACTCCTGGCAGGCAATCCATCAAACAAGTATTGATTAGTGCTGCCATAGGAGCCATTTTGCACAGCAGGACCTTTATTCTTTACTCTGACAAATGCTCACTTAGATGTAAATTAGCTGAAGGTGTCCTTCTCTCACACTGTAGGGCTGAACTGGGAATGAAGTTTTGCTCTTGTAAGAGCACAAGCGTGGAAAGCAAGCAAGAGCCATGACGAAAAATATATGGCTAAGATTCCAGTGCTCCAGGAGGTGGAGTTTTTCCTTTTGAAAAAGGAGGACAGAAGATAAAACCAAAAATTCCCATGAGGGCGATAGCATGGTATAAACTCAAAAATCCTCTAGTGGCTAAACAGAGGCTTGCTGGTAACAGTGCTCCTGAACAGCCTAGCTCACTCACCTCCCATGAAGCATAATGTGAAGGAAATCAAAGGTGAGAAAGGTACTATTATACCATTTAGCCTTTCATTACTGGTAGAGACTTCCACACATTGCCTCTGTAGTGTGCATGTCATTACAATGGATGAGTCAAGCTTTGCTCTCCCAAAAGAGATGTAAAGATGCTGCCCTTGATATATGCCACCAAATGGTTAGATCCCCCTTAATTTTACAGATATTTCTAAACTCAGTCTAAACATCTGACTTTGACTTAAATTTCCAATCATTGGTTCCCATTGTATCTTTCTCTCCTTGATTAAACAGCCTTTCAGGATCGAGAATTTTCTCTCCCTTGGAGGTGCAATCATGGCCTATTTAGTTACTTCTTGAAGAGCTAAACAGACTGAGCTCTCCTCTCAGTACCAGGCATCTGCTCCAATGCTATCCTCAAATGCCCAGTCTGGTTTTCTAAATGATCCTATTCATGGACTTTTCAAGTACCATTACAGGACACTGTGCTTAGACACAGTATTACACCTTTGGTTTCCTTCACATGGGGTGCCAAAACACAATCACGTGCCTTGCCTTGTCCCTTGGCTCTCTGCAGAGACTTTGCTCATAATACCTGGTGCTGATAGCCAGAACAGAGCATTACATATTTCCTGGGCTCCACAGGAGCTTCTGGATAAATTTGCTTAGGATGAATGACTTTTTGGGCATCCCAAAACTCCCTGAGTTTCTTTTTGCCCTCAGCTATGAAAATAAGTGGTAAGGTTATTTCTGCTGGCACCATGTTGTATTAATTTTTCACTGTTTTCCCTAAAGAACTGAGGTATGCAGATTTCATTCTTGCATTCTAACTGAAACCTCCCAAACTCATGAAAAATACATGGTAGTGAAACAATCCATATGAACCCATGCTTGGCTGTCTGCAAAGGCTGGATGAGAGGCACCTTGCCATTTGTGCCTGGGAAGATCTCTACAGTCATGATTTTCAGTCTCTCTGTGGGTGACATAACCCTTGATAGCTTGCAGCTAATGCCATCTCCCTCTCAGAATTGATTAAGTGTTGCCAGATCAACAGTGAGTTCCTTGGGGGTAGGGCGGCAGACCAGTGCAGTAGGTGCTGTGCTCAATCTGTGTCAGCAGCTCATCACACCCTTAAATACCAGCCCAACAAGGTGGTGTAGTGGAAAGCCTCACAGGTGAGCTGGAGTTAGTAACCTCTTGAGTACAAGAGCTGGGCAGAGCCAATATCTGGGGAATGTCATGAGGTTTTGTCCCCATAATGGTATAATGAAGCAGATTGTACTTAAGCGCCTACAGTTTGCAGCTAAATGCTGTCACTGCCTGCTCCAGGGATGGGCATGTGGCAGGTAAATCATGCCCAGGTGAGAGATTTTGACTCCTTATCAAATCTAATGATGTCTCCATTGCTCATGGAGATTCTGGGCTGAGACTTCTCCTGTATTGTACTACCTTAGTTCTCATCTTAGCACTATGCATACACCCTGCTAACCCACAATCTCTGTATGATACAGACTTAGTTTAGGTCTAGATGATTGAAGACTTTACTGTAGTCAGATGCCCAATCCATCTCTTGGAAAGGTGTTACTGGAACTGAAATGAAGCAGTACAGCCATGTTTCATCTGAGCATGGGTCAACTTGCACCACCAATGCACCTGAACTAGACTATAAGGTATGCAACCTATTTTGTCGCAGAGTTTTAGATCATGCAGGAAATAATGTGGCAGAGAAGAATGAACCAGTCTCTTCCAACAGAGCCTATACCTAAATGCATTTTAGGTAGGAACTGGGGCTGGTGTGAAACATAACAATCTTAGCAAAGCTGTGACTTGTATATTTTCAGATTTTATGGCTTTTGTTTGCTAATTTTTTTTTCTTTACAACTAATTATTTCAGAAACAGGTGGCAGGGGAGAGGTTGAATGCATGTATGCAGACGTGTTCAATCTCAGCCATTTAAACAGCAATTAGTTATAATTTCTTCTAATTTATTAACTTGTACAGGGTCTGGTATCACAAAATATTAATAAGAGCTGGACAGGGAATTCAACAGCAACAAACTATCTGTATGAATTTAATTGAGTGTTCAGCTTATTAAATTGTAGTGATGGTACAATGTGAAGACACTCCACTGTGTAAACTGATGTGACCTAACCTATTTTACACTGTGTTTATAGCTACCGAGGACTATCAGTACTTCTCTGCTCTTGAGGTCTACTTTTTATTTCCCAGTTCAGGTATTGAGTTCAATTATTCAGGGCGGGCAGAAAACACCATGGAGAAGCACAGGACAGGATCCAACTGGGGCACTGAAAGAAGATCCCTCTCACTGTACCTATGAACTATTGGTGTCTAATTCCATCCTTAATGTTGCAGGAAAGGGGTCAGAAAGCACACCTCCAATCACATGTAGACACCGGCTGCAAGGATGGACAGTGGCTGGTAGGGTCTCCTGCACCACATGCTGCTTTTCTTTGCCTCCCTGGGATTACCTCTTCACCGCTGCTCAGTGCCTTTCTTTGATATACACATTTCTGGGCTCCGACGTTGCCACACCTCAGTTTTTTTCCCTCTACATGTGGATGTCAACAACCATTAACAAGATGCTGTACGGCTGGTTCTTCTATATGTCTGTCTAAATAGCAAGAGGAATGATTTTCCATCGACCTAGCAGCACCTCTACTGATTTTTCTAGCTGGCCAGCCCACAAAAATGGCTCAAGGAGGGAAAATAACAGAGAAGATGGAGATCATTTATGACCATATGTCTCACCAGCAGTGCCATTCATGCTGTGAGTTCTCAGTGCTTACTGTATGGAAATATTTCAGGAAGCGAGACCTAGTGGTGGCAGTACATCACTGTTGGCTGCTGCTTGAGTCCAGCTGTTTAGGCATCTCTGAAAACATTGCTCTGCTGGTGACTGCATCAGAGGCCAATGAGACCTAGAGGCTCTGGAAGGGTGGTGGCTACCCAAAGGGCTCCTTGGGAGTAAGGAACTGGCGAGCTGTGGCCAGTGCTGATGAGACTGAGAGCAGCAAACACAGGTCCATCCTCATGGGAGCTGGCGGCCACTGCTCTGCTTTGTATTCACCTCTGTAACAGCCTGGTGGCAGCCCCAGGGTCACTGCAGCCCCTTGCCCTGTCTGTCTCCATCTGTCTTGGGTGTTTGCAAGCTGCATGGTGCCGCCTGCCTCTGTTTCAGCCTGAGGCAGAGACAGAGGGTATGGTTGGGCAGCACGAATATCCCTTCTTTTAATCCACTCACTAAAAACCCTGCTCTGTGGCAACACTGAATGAAGGAGAGAGACAGCAGTGTCTCCTGGGAGATGGGAAACAGGCACAGAAGAAGCCCCCTTTCTAGACCTGACAGTCATCACCTGCATTAAAAACTGGTTGGATATCTTCATGCTTTCACCCAGCCATGTTGCCAGAAGTGAGAGGTAGGAGAGTAGGAGCTGGTACAGTGAGCCTTATGTCTGACTCCAGCTGTGACAGGGAGTGAATACTGCAGAGGAAGGTATAAGAATCCTCCAGTGGTTTCTGGCTCAGTCAGAGATTCCTGGAGTTTGCAAGGCTGGCCCTAGGCTGTGCTATACTTTTGCTGTCACTGTGCTTCTTTGCTCCTGCAGCACTTGTCCAGAGAAGCCCAGCAGAGACAGTGAACTTTGTCTTATTAAGCAGCAAGTGTGACTGTCAAAGCCTTCAGCAGAACAGATCCTGGTCCTACACTCACATACTTACTTCGTGTGTGTCCCAGCTGCAACTCAATTATCCCTGCCCAAGGGTTTGAAGGAGGACAGGAAAGAAAACCTTGGTAAGCCACGGAGAAAGCCCTTCTTGGGTGAAGTCAGGGACACAGGGCTGGCATTGGAGTGGGTGCCTGTGAAAATATCTGTGTGTGCAAGGGCAGGGACTGATAAAATGGCCACAGCTACCCTTTACAGGGTCAGGGAAAGGCAGGCTGGTGGCTGCTGAAGGAAAACCAGGGGGGTTCCCCTCCCAGGGCTTTTGGAGCAATGCCACCTCCTTTGCCCTGCCAGGGAGCACAGATGACCCTCTCTGGCTTGGCTCCTGGCAGTGGTCTCTTTTGCCCTGGTTTTTCTTGCCCTGCTCCTTGGATGCCAGTGAGGCTTTGCAAACACACACTGAGACACCCTACATCCCTCTCATGACTTCAGATGGAGCAGTGCTGGGAAATAATCAACATCCTGGAAATACTCTTCACTGATGCATTAATTCTTGTGTAAGTGTTTACCTCAGTGCACTCGACCTCTGAAGGTGGGGTGGGGGAACCCACGCAAACAGTAGTAGATCTGAGTGTCGTGGTTCAGCCTCAGATGGCAACAAAGAACCAGGTGACAGCCGTTCTCTCGTGAGCCTATCCACAGCCAGAAGGGCAAAATGGGAAGAAAAAGGCAAAACTCGTGGGTTGGGACAAAGGCAGTTTAACAGAACAACAAAACAGTAACACAGATAAAGAAGTATAAAAACCATGGTTAAGATACCAACCACTCACCGACCACACCCTGGAATACCTGTGCCCCTGCTAGAGCCGGGGGACAATTAACCCCGTCCCTGCCGGAACCAGGACACTGAGGCATAGCCTTAAAATTCCATTTATGACTGCGCCTTCTGGAATGAAGTCCTGATTCTTCAGTCCCTGAAGCTGGGTGAGATTCTTGCTTACCTCGGGAGGTTTCCTACACCCAGTATGCACTCACCCACAAATACTGCTAGCCAAGGGTGTAATTTCACCTAATCACTGCATGTTCCCCTCCTGGGGAAGTTCAGTGGCTGCCCTGGTATGCAGGCTGCACATCAGGACCAGGTCTAGTTGCTGCTTTCCTCACTATTCATTCTCAGACGGTGAAAGCAAGTGAGTCAGCTGCCTGTTTCCTACAGAGCTTAACCGAGTAACACTTGTGAGGAGAAAAGCTCCTGTCTGCCTCCACCTCGCTTTCAGCTGCAAAAGACCATCTGAAGAACAGTGACAGTCTTCTCTTTTATGATCTTTCCATCACACCAACCCACTGGAGTAATTAAATTTTCCATTTGATTGCCAGTAGGTGGCATTGCTCACTCTCTTAAATGCTTGAAAGGCAAGCAAGACATTCTGCCTTGTCGTACAGGTACCCTGTTGGAAAGTCTCACAACCCTTCCCAACACTGTAACAGCATCCAAAGTCTAAATTTAGGGTGGAAATTAGTCTAGTTTCTAACAACCAGACGAATGAAGTTATGTGAGCACTTCCCTGCTGGAATTACAGGGGCAGAAAAAGTAGGTAGTTTTATGGTGTAACATGATAAATTGGTGAACAGAGTGGTGTGGTTACCTGTGTTATCGCCTTGTAATTTCTGCAGGGGTGTGCTAATGCAGTCTGCTCAATGGACCTGGGCCACTGGCAATTACAGCAACATCTTGCACTGGGTTGCAACCATGATTGCAATCACGTTGTGTTATTTCATGGCACAGACTACCAAAGATGTGGCCATGCCATCTCTCTTCCCAATGGATAGTAATTTCCTGTCCTGGAAGTAAAGCACATGGGACACCATCTCTGTATCACAAAAAGACTGAAGTTTTCCAAGTGTGTGTTGAAATCTCCTGGGTTTGGCGCTGCAAATGCAACTTTGCTGAGAATCAGCACTCTAGGAAAGCAAACTTGGCAGGCTAGAGACAGCTATGGTGCCACCACAGGAGATGTCTATCTACAGGCTACTGGGAGAGGAGGGGCATATAAGGAGAAAGGCAAGCAGCACAAAGGCAATTGGAAGTCTAAGTGATGAACACCCCCTAAGGTTGTTCTGCATCCAGGAAAACACAGACAAACACACACATGACTCCAGGGAACCCTTGACTCTTTGTGGGCAAGGAGTCCTCCTGGAGGACTTCCCCAGCACTCAGCACCACTGGATTAGACTTATGAGAAGAAGATGTATCCTTGGTCCACTTATGATTGGACTTTGAAATGGACAGGATACATTAAGTGACATGCCCAAGATCATTCTGGACACCTGTCTCTGAAGCAAGGCCATCATGCCACTTATCCTGACTTGTGGAAGTGGAGGTCCAAGCACAACTTTTTATTCAACCATCTCTATGTCATCATATCTCAGATCAATGGCACACAGTGTCCCATTGCAACAGCTGATGTAGTATGCTTTGAGCATGAGGATGAGAGACTGTGATTCACCTGCCTCCTCTGAGGGGTTGTTCTGGGCAGTGGACAGCCTGTACAAAAACATTGAGCAGCCCTCTGCACTAGAGCTCTCTCTTGGACTAGGTCCAAATCATCCCTAGACTGCTACACAGCACAGTCATGGAGCATGGGGAAGATTTTATGATCAAAGCATTATTTTGCTCCTGCCAGGTTGGTCTGCTTCTTGCTCTCAGGCTGGTATACTGCACAATGCCGGTGCTTTAGCTCCAGTACCCAGGATGACTTGCCTTTCTTTGCACAGCATATAGACTGCTATTTTCTCAGCTATGCATGACATCTGACACAAGTACGGGGTGCTTGTGAGGAATCATGCAAGCTGACGATGGCAAAGGCAAACAGGTCGCTCTTCACTCTACAGTGTTCTCCTACCATGTGCTGTCCTTATCTTCTGATTAAGAAAGTCTTGTTGGGGTGCACATCTGCTCTTTCAAGAGCTGAAATAGCGCTAATAGACCAGGCCTTACGTGGTCTTTCCTATGCAGATGGGATCCTTCCTCTACACTGAGATGCTACCCTAGGAGTAGCAGTGGGTCTCATCTGGCACGGAAACATTAGGCATGTGGAAGACACCATATCAGTAAGACATCAGGACACAGACAGTGACTTTAGGCCCTTCTCCTCTTCACCCATACCTGAAAGGTCCTATGTTCTACCACATGCCTCAAATTGCTGATCCCAGCTGATGATTTTGGCTCCCAGACACCAGCTGTGTAGCAAGACCAAGGCCTGGAGAATACATTTCCTTATCAGATTACCATTATTAAATACCTTTCAGTTTGTATCATAATATTCCTTTGTCCCAGACCGAAGTCTCCTGAATGAAGAATATAATTAGCATCAGATGATGTTCACTGTGAATTAAAAGACTTTCGATTCCATTGTATATTAATTGTACGGAGCCTATTTAGATTACACTTTCAGGATTTATTTTTAAATTGCGGCAAAGCGCTGGAGTCTATTCTTCTTGGAAAGTGACGTATGACAAGCTGTGGGATGTTCGCCTGGGTGGAGTCAGATTGCTCACATAGTGACTTTACCATTTTTGGTTGCAGAGTCTTACAGAAAAATTGAGCGTGATTCAGGTTCCTAAACACATGTACCCAGCACCGTTTTAGACATTTCTGGGGTGTGCAAAACCCTCCACCCGGTATAGACAGACCTGATATAGTACCTGCAGACCCACAGGGTTCACAGACTATTGACTGCAAGGTACAGCTTTGGTAGTTGGTCCCTTCATTTTACAATATAGATTTTTGCTTGTACGTTTACCTGTTAGCAGAAAAGTAGTGTTGTTTGCTAATACTAGAGGAGTTATGGGGGAATTATCCTCCAGGGCTAATAGTCAGCCCATCACCTACTTGTACATTGTGCCCAGAGTATCTCAGCCAGAATGGACTTGCATAAGAAGGGGAAAAGAGAACAGGAAGGGCTTCTGTGGTAGGAAATTGTGGGTTAAAATAAATCAGTGAATGTACAGCTTGTTCACTTGACAATAAGAAATTACATACACTTCCCTTTCACTTCTGCAATTAAGGAGCTGGCAGCCAAGTAGAAGGCAGCCCATGCTTCAGCAGAGTGATTTTTTTTTCCCCGTTTTGTTTTGTTTTGATAAAAGATGTCTCTGCTTTCTTTTTCTCTGCAGTTATGAAATCCCACTCCTCCACCTGTGACCATGATGACCTTGGCTGCAGATTTCGTAGGTCAGGCTGACCCGGTTTGTTCTGTTCCTTCGATTGAGAGAGTCCTCCAGACGAAGCAGCAGCACAAAGCACATGGTGTCTCCTCCTCAGACTTGGCTAGGACCCTGCTTTGCTGTTGGCAGCCCTTCTTCAACTCTGCCTTTCATCTTGCAGGGTATATTATCACTGCCACGATATCCACTCCTTGGGACCAAATTAGCCCTAGCAGCTTGCTTGGGTACATGCTGTGGCATTGCTGTGATAGCCAAAAGCTAAGAACAGTTTAGCTGCCTGAGTATGGGTGGCTGGTGAATGTGGAGACCCTCACAGTGGGCCACTTACCTTCAGGCGTGCTGCTTCTGGGAGAGTTACAGGCTGTTACCAGAGTCACAGTGTTTGTGTTGACTGTGGTATGGGAAGGAGGACAACAACAAAGGAAGAAAATATGACTGCTCACTTGCTCACGCAGCACACAGCTGTGTGTCTTGAGTTCAGAGAAGAAGGATCCTTACTGAATAATAGAAAAATAACTTTTTCAAAGAAAATGGCACGGTGTGGTCTTTCCGGCTACTCAGGGCAAGAAAAGCCTACGATTTAGAACCAAGCCAGATCACTTGTCCAGAAGGTTTTGGAGATTTTGGATGCTGTCACTAACATGGGTGCAGCATGCTACTCTGGAAAAGGCGGGCTATGGTGAAGGAAAGGGACAAGGCAAAACCTCTGAAGGATGACAGTGCTGGAGAGGCATATTTGCACTTCTGTCTAGCATGAGCATCCAGAGGGTATGAGAAGGCACACAAGCAAGTGTCAGAGTCTTTATCTCTTTCTAAGTTCTGCAGGGCCTTCAAAGTCCCGTCAGGAATTTCCCCAGAATAAACTGCTCCTTAGGACCACTTTTGGGGCCTGAAAGCTAAACAAACCATACAGGAACACAAGAGGCGTAAAATGGCAAATTTTCCTAACTTTCCAGGTGTCCCTGTAAGAACGAAGGACTATGGTATCTCTTCATTAGCAAGGAAACAGAGTAATAAGCTAGTCAGAACATGCCACAGACGAAAGTGGCCTTGTGTTTCCTTGCAAGTCTAGTCAATGAATCCCAGAGCTGTTTTCTCCTATTTATAACCCATTAGCAAGCACCAGTATCAATGTGAGCTGTGCCAGATGCTGTTAGTTGTGCTAGGCTGGAACTTCGAGGGGCTGCCTGAGACCAGGTCCTGCTTTCTAGGACCTTCATGTGCCACTTTCTAGGACTTTCATGTTCCAGACACATAAGAAACGAGTTTTTCAACTTGTTTCAAGTGTTACTGGAGCGTAAAACCTGCTATGAGATGCCCAGCTCTGTGAGCAGGTTTGAACTAGATTTCAGGGTTTTCTCCTCCAGTTCAGGAGCAAGTCCTTCCAAGGCCATACCTGTTATTGATAAGAACTTGCCATGGTTCTGTTTGGCAAGGAGCTGTGCACTTTTGGAGAAGTGCAAAAGTGCACATTGAATATGCCTGTGATTGCTCTTCTCCTAGAAATAGCAATTGGTCAAGATCCTCAGCTGTGTAGTGCTGTGGATCTCAATATGTGTCCTGCAGAGTCTAGCAGATGAAAGACCCAAGGGAGGAAATTGAGGCATAGCAAACTGTTTAGGCTCTTTCGATGGTGTTTGTGGTCCCAGAGTGGGAGAAACCATTACAAGATCTTTTGTCCATGACAAACATTAGCTGACATCCATGTACCAGGGTTTTGAGTGACCAATGTCTTTCAGATTAAGTTTGAAATTGGGATTTGCTCTATGGTTTCCTTTTGTCTTTCAGGGATCATGTCATATAGTCTTTTAGCACTGTCTTTGAATTGTGTAACTGTGTTTCAGATCTTGGGAGGCCACAATTTCTTTAACAGCTCTCCACAAAAATGTATTGGCCACACCTATTCCTCCCTGTGGACCTGAAATGACCACGCTTGAGGTCTGCAGGAGATGCATCTGAAAAAAGGTATGAGACAAAATTATTCCAGATAGTTTTACAATCTCCGTATTGAACATGATATCTGAACTGAAGGCAGGAATGGGGATTACTTGCTTTAGGACAGGGATTGCTTGTTTCAGGTATCCTTAAGATTTAAACTGTGTTTTATTTGCAGTGAAATCAGCTGTCTGTGGTCAATTTGCTGATGGTGAGAAACTGATGGCTGAAAGAGAGCTACAGGTTAAAGGTATTGATCATCCCTATTGGAATAAATTCTTCTGTGGCAAGCGACCTTTCCCGAGGCAAAAGCATATTAAGAAATATTTCTGAAGTTCTTAGCTTGCATTTAATTTAAGTAAATAATGAAGAAAATTTAAAATAGCAATATATTTCATAATTTGCGTAATACTGTCTTTTTCCTAACTGTACACTAGGGATGAATGGTAGGAGTTTATGCCCTATTGCATAATTAACCAATTCATGCTGTTCTTTCCTGATTTTTCACAATAGTTTGGCTACTTATGTAGCACAATAAAGGTCTTGTCTCTGGGGATTTTTGTTCTTTAGCTTTTCACTGCTTGTGATACAAATTTATGGGATTACTCCCCATCCCCCTTGTCTTTAACTTTGTCTTGTCAGCAGCCCTCAAGAAGCTTCCTCCTTTATCTTTTGTATCTATTGATGTGTGTGTTGGAGATAGAAATTCTTTTTCCCTTTTTCATATTTTACCTGCCCTGATGTGCCAGAAATGCCCTTGTGTTCCCTGCTGAGGGCATGGGAAACCAGTAATGAGTCTTCCAGAACTGTGTATGTTTTTAACTCTCATGTCTGCAGACCCAACCTGGAACATATAGGAACTCTCATACTTTTCCTGCAGACAGTTCCCTCCGTAATGGTTTGGTTGCTTTTGATACTGTCTACTAATGCAGAATTCTTCTAGAGTAGTTAATGGATTTGGGTACTTAGTTTAGAAATAAATGGGTTTCAAGTGTTCCTCTAAGAAACTTGGAAATCTCTTGGCCATATATGTCTTGACATCCTTTGCCAGACAGCATGCAGTGGCAGCAGTTTCTGAGTTGGATCAGGCCCTAAACTGGTTTGTTTTCTTGTTCATTGAATCCTATATGCCATCCAGGAAAACATCTGGAACTTTCCTCTGGCTGAATTAGCTGAACAGCTCTTAGAGCTTGTGTTTGAGTTTCTGGGGGCTGAATTGTATTCTTGAGAGACAGGGAGCAAGGGAAGAATGTAGAAAGTGACTGCCAAAAGTTGGTGGTAGGGACTTGAGTAGGTGGAGGGATAGCAACAGCAACATCTCTTTGTCCCAGAGAGTTGTTCCAGTTGTCTCTCCTGGGGTTTACATGGCTGAACATGTGAGTGGGAAGGGCTGCGATCCCAGGTATTTGCTGCTGCAGTCTGAGGCTTGGAGGCTTGGAGGGGCTTAATGTGGTGAGTGCTGCCCCTTTACTGGGGAAGAGGGGGAAAAACATGCAAGACATTATACTTAGACTCTCTTTTTCTACTTATTTCTCAGCAGACTACACTGTGAGCAGTTACTGAAGTCTTGTGAAGGTGATGTGTTTCCAGTTAGTTTACTCCTAAGTGCTTCAGTGTGCTAAGTCTGTGCCTGATCAGGGCATTTCTATGTACCTTGGATGCCCTGCTTGAAATCCATGACATGGTTTCACTGGGAAAGTATCAGCTAACAAAGTTAGTTTCCAGCAGAACACCCTCTTTCATTTGTGTATTCATATGTGGAGGTAGATACGAACACCTGATACAACCAAGTTGCACAAATCAAAGTAATGAATGAGAAGTCTCAGAAGGGGGTGAGGACATGTTGGAGCTGTATTCAAGGAGCAGTTCGAAAATGGAGTGTTTTCGGTTCTCAGTGTCCACCTCAACCTTGCATCAAATACCTGTTCCCAAAGCTGCACCAGCCCCCAGATTCACCACAGACAGATGGTGTTTGCAGGGTGTAGATAAGCAACTGCTGTGGATAAACATCTGCTGTGGATGCTGCGTTGCATTTAGCAATCACTTGGCTGGGCTGGTTGCAAGGCAAGCTCAGTTCATGCAATTTCAGCTGTGTTGTCCCTCCGGGGCATTGTGTCAGACAGGAAAGGCTTCTAACTTTTAAAAAGGTCATAGCTGGACCCCCAAGGGACATAGATTGCCCTTCTCTAGCCTTAGGGAAGAGGTTAATTTTCCAGTGGGTGTGGGTGTAGAGAGAGAAAGGATGGTGTAAGGTCTTGGAACAAAATAGCCTGGGGTTTAAGCAAGTTTGAGGCTAGAGGGGAATAAGATTGATTCTCCTCTTGAGTTCTTAGGCAGTGATTTATTGACATGGTTTATCCAAGGGCAAGGACCCTTAAGCTCAAGTTTGATTTCACTGCATTGAAAGAGAAAGCCATGCTCTCAAGTGAGGACAAGGCAGAAAAGTGATCAACACAAGAAGAAGGTTTAGAGTAAGGGTGTATTCATGCGATACAGACTGCTATGAGGACAGATGAAACAAGAGGTTTGTAACACAAGCCCTTATCAGCAGAAGAGCACTAGCAGCATCTACACCAGCTCTACAGTTTGGTAGGTTTGGTAGCAGTATGAGAATGAATAGCCACCAAAAAATGAGAAGACTGATCAGAAAAATAATTTAATAACTGGATTCACAATTCATGCACTTTTATTCACAGCAGGATTTTTAATTTTCACAAGAAATAAAGTTGTGTTTTTTTCATGAAAACACTGTCCCCCGATTTGAGCCTGAGTTTTTCAATAGGCCAGAAGTCTTTCCAGCTTGTGCAGTCATAACACACAAAGCTAATGAACTGATCCTACTTGAATTCATGTTGGGTAGATGGGAGACCTTCTTTGTGTTAGCTAGAAGTTGCAAGAATTCTTCAGCATAGAAAGCAGCGAACTTCTGTATGAATCTGCTGCATTTTTGTAGAGTTGACGGGACCCTGGAATTAATGGAACTTCAGAATCTCCTTTCACTACTGTACTTCTCACAAGGGCTGGTGTATTCATCAATGCACATTGGATATCACAGGTGTTCTACACATCCTGTAGGTGGATGAGACTACGTCACTGTCTGGCCAGCCCAAAATTTTGTCTCAAGAACAGGTTCTTAAGGGAAAGCTGGCAGATACACCAGTCCACATGACTAACCCTAGTTAGCCACCTGACAAAAAGGACTATGTGCCTCCAGGCACCACATACCGGATTAATCATCTATAGTACACTTCACACATTCCCAGAGGCCATGCCTTCCTAGGGGCTTGCTTGTCTAACTTTCACATGCAGTTTTGGGATGCAAGAATCCTCTTTCTCCAAGCTGTTTCCTTTCTCCAGTGCTTGAGGTGACCCAGCCTACAGATGTTTTGGAAATTTAGCTTTTGTGATGCACGCAGTGATCATTGGATGATAGGTCATAAGGTAATATATATAATTGCTGTAAGGCTCTTATTCTCTACACCAGCATCCAACCATGGTAAAAAGTTTGGGGAAGGAGATGTCTCCCTGAGCATCAGATGGTGCAGCAGCAGGAGTAACTAGGCACAGACACACCCCCCGACATACTCCAGCAGGCCCCTAGTAGGAAACTAATCCTGGCCCCTGCTCAAGTCAATCAATCCTCCCAGTCTCGTGCTACAAAAGGAACAAGATCTAATGACAGGTTGGGCTGGGAAGAATGAACTAGTTCCTTTGGAAACCTTGTTGGGATAAGCAGTGATTCTCCCCTTTGAGCAGGTAACAGATTTTGTTTCTGCACACGTAAACTCTTAATCGCAGAAGGAGGGTCAGCTGGCCAGGAAAAAGCCTACCTAATAAAAGGTTTTGTTTCACTATAAGGAAACTTTAGACTTTACTGCCAGCCATTGCAAAGTTACTAGTGGCTGATTAGAGCTGATTTACTGTATCTAGTGTGTTATTCCAGAAGAAATTACCTTTCCAGACAGAGAAAATCTGACAATTATACAGATGTCAAATTATGAAAAAACATTTATGTTTCAAATTCTTTTTATTTGCATTTTCAGATTCAGTTTCCAGATTTTTTAATTAATGCCTCTATTGTAAAGCTCTGGAAATTACTTTTTGGAGATAGAAAAGTTTCATTTTCGACAAAAAATATACTTTGTTTTTTTCTTCAGCAGAACAAATATTGGTAAGGGAAAGGAAATTGGAAGCTCAGAGGCAGAAATTTGAAATGTCCAGGTAAATTTAAGACTAATTATATCATATACATACAGATCTGTTCCTGCTTCACTCCTCAGGAAAGCAGTCAACAAGCTACTTTTTGTTCAAATGCACTGCAAGTCAGCTTGGAAGGGCTGGTCCTGCAGTATTCATTCAGAGCCTGAATCACAAACCTATATGCATAGATCTATATGCAGAGACGTGCCAGCGTGAGCAAATCCAAAAGCAACAGCTCTGATGTTCCCTATGTACCGCAAGTCTCAGATATCTGGGAGTGTATCTGATCAATGTAGTATGTGATACTGAGTTTCTCTGCACAAGCACAAGTGATCTTTTGCAGAGATCCCAAAAGCACAGACCAAGTATGGCAGTGGCTCACCATCAAGACTGATATTCTTCCGCCAGGATCAGGGAAGCTGGCATGTTTGTAGTATACTTCTCTGGTTAGTAGTGTTTGAGTAAAAGGAAAGGAGATACCCTACCAGCTGTACTGAGTTTATGGCTGCTTAGCACCTCTGTGACTGGCACTTGCACGGGGCGCAGAGCAGTTGAATTCATCTTTGTGGATTTGCACAGGATATTTGAATGGAAAGTAGTCGGATGGAGTAGGAGATTCAGTGAACAAAAAGACTTACAGCTGAAATACCTCTGCGAAGCCAAACACAAATTCTCATTAAAACCATCAGTAATTAATAAGTACTTATTAGATCAAAACATGTTCAATATTCAAATTTGATTTCAAGACCTGGGTGGTCATCTCCTTTTCTACTTTTTTTGAAAACAAATTAGAAATAAGGTTCTAAACCAGAAAATTTTAAAAAGCAGTGTTTTTCTTTAAAAAGTGTCAAAACAAAAAGTTTGGGTGGCATTATTTTTCAGCCTTGAACAATTTGGTTAATTCTGCACAAAACTGCAAAGTACTGTGATTGAGTCATAACATAATTTCTCAAAGCCAAGAACTATTTATGTTGAAAATACTTTGCTGAGCTCTACTTCTGCCTCAAAGAGAAGCCTGCAGCTGTTTCATCGTGAATTATCCATGGAGCACTAACTCCTTGCTTTACCGTGCCTAATCAGCCCCGAATTTGCCTTAATCCATTAGCTTTGTTTGCTCTGTTGTCCGTCTCTGCTTTATCTTGGGAAGGAATAAAGGTGACAGCCCAGAATTAAGCAGGGTGGAGATTGTCCTCTTCAATTGCCCGCAAAGCAACTCACAAGGTGGCTCTCCCCTCTAATCAGGATCCTGTAATATACCTAAAACACAAGGGAAGAATTCTTTCTGATCTCCCTTGTGAAAGGAAAACTTTTATATAGGAACTGTTTTTTCCTTGTCCATGGGTGGAAGCTCCTTTGAGGCTATTTTTTTCTTTTACAAAGCTTTGCTATCTCCAGGCTGTTAAGAAAAAGAAATACACAGGCCAAAACAACAACAAAATAATCTGTTTGGATGACATGACAAACCACAATATCAATATGAACTGTTGAAGGAATCAGAGGGTGGTTTTCCACTGGTTTGCTGGCAATCATAAACAAATGATAAAAAAATTATTCAGTAATTCTGTTTGGAGACTAACAAGCAAGAGAAAACCAGGGGCAGCTTGTGAACTATTCACTAATCCTAAAAGAGGTTGAAGCTCTCAGGAATGAGGGCAAGTCTCATGGAAGCAGGTAGTTTATGTAATACTCCTCTTCCACTTCTGCAATTACTCACAGCTTGCATTACAGAAGAGTAAATGTTTAGCCCTCATGGCCACAGAGAAGTGTTTAACGAGAAAATGTTAAACCTCAAAGACCAGAAGGCAAATAAAAAATCCCCCAACATTTGTCTTTTGAAACAAAACAAAGAAAGCCTAGCAGTTTTTCAGCTAGACCAAGTAGCGTTCATTCTTTCTGCTGCATGTATTTTCTGCAGCTCCTTCTCAGTTCTGTCAGTTCAACTCTGTCCTTCAACCACTACATTTGTAGAAAACCACATGGTTAAAACACATGTATGTAATTGGATGCACCCCTGCTTCTTCATGTGGTGGAACAGATATGCATGGGCTTGGTTCACGCACAGCCCACCTCTCGTGTGAGGAAGGGCAGCATCATCCCACTCCAAGCATCTCCTCACATTTTTTGTTATGATACTTATGACTAGTTTAGCTGGTGTTTCAGAGACCTGAATTCTAGATCACCTCTAGGTCAAAACTACTGTCAAAGAGAGTCCTGCATTTTGTCCTCCGAGGTGCCTAAGCATCATGCAGCCAAGCATCTCTAGAAGTCACCCATGATCAGTACATGCAGACATCATCTTTTTCAGGACCAGTCTAAGCACATGGAAATGATAGAAACTGCCTTTTGCATAACAACCTGTGCTACATCTGCTAGCTGGGAAAGTGCTGTTGGTTCTGGGCTGGAGGCAAGCTGAGGCAGGAGCTGAGTGGCAATGCTGGGCATTAAGAAGACTGAGACCCTTTGGTGCTTTGTGGGAAATTTTGTGCAAAATTTTGTCATGTTTTAATCAAAATTGCCTCTGGAAAGCCTCGGTGCTTGGAGGAAAATGTAAAAGAGCAGTTGAAAGTTAGTATTTTCTTTTTCCTGGAAAGTAAACGCTTAGCTCTAGCAACAAAGGCCTTGGTGCTCCCCTGCCCAGTGAAAGCTCAGCCCATCATAAGGTCCAGGAGGCTGGTGGGTGGCTGGCATGGGGGTCCGCTGCAACCAGTGAAGCAGATGCATTCCTGGGACCTTCACACTTATTGGAGAGAATTTTCATTGCATCCACAGCCCCACCTCAGCTATGTGAGGCCACAACCCTGTAAGTACTAGCTACTTCTCCAGCTGATTTTATTTGCCTGTGATTTTTAGGTCAAAAGCGTTTTTTATGTCTTAGGCCAAAAAACCCCCTTTTTTATATTTGTACATGCAAGCAACTGGAAGCCTTAATAATACCTAAAGATTTAAATGACTTTAAACATTATGACCCCAGTAAATTTGAGGAAGAAGTTCACTCAACAACAAAGGAACCAATATTCCTTAAAAAAACTGCATTACCAGAGTTCTCATGGCATCAGACTGACTGGAAATCAAATTCACATGTCCCTAATTATTTAACAGGAATTCTTAAAATTCCCACAGGATAAGTAATTTGAAACAACACACAGAGCTATTTTGCCTGTTTCCTGGGGCGAATTTATGTCATAGTTTGGTTAGTTACAATGTTATCAGCTGCCACGGAAAAACAGGCTATGCTAATATGACCGTTACCTAATTCATGCCTGGAGTCTGATCCTCAGAGATTTCTAAGCCTTTTAGTGATCCCTTCAATGGCCTCTTTTATAACTTTAAACACAGGGACATTTACTGAGGTAGCTGCCATAGTAAGTAAACAGGAAGGTTTACAAGAATAGCCATTTTTGTTTGGCGTCCTACCACCTACACAACTACAGACTTGTGTATAACCGCTTTTCCCCCACTAGATGTGAAAACAAAAATTCCTCAATGGACTTCAAGGACTTGCTGTGAGATGTGAATGTGGAGGAGGTGAAGGTACTGGTGGAGCCTGGTATCATTGGTGTCCAGAGGAGATAGAGGCAGCAAACACTTTTTGTACTTTTCATGATTTATTCTGGTTTTACACCCCTTAGGAAGGCCAGTGGGTGGGGAGCCTGCCCTGCCAAAGGTGCTCTCAACTTGTTCTCTTTCTGCTCCTGACTTCCTACACAGCATTGGGGCAGACCATTTCAATCTTTAGCGCCTCAGCTTCTGCTCTCTGTAAAGTGCTTACGCATGACCTCGGGAGCTGCAGAGAACAAGAGCTGAGGCCAGTGGCTTCCTCTCAAGCTGCAATGAGATCTCATTGTTGTCTGCTATGGCCCCAGGGAACCACTGGGGCACAGCAGGACTGAGTCAGGATGAAGATGGTGTCAGTGACCACCAAACGAGCCAGATTTCCATCATCTCTGTGTGTGCTCTGGCTGGTGGGGGGGAACTTGATGTGGTCTGGCTGCATTTTCTGGGCTACCCTTGACACCGAGGGTTTGTGCCCTTGGACTCCAACAGGAGCTGGAACATGACTCTTCTCTGATGTTTTGTGTGGCAATGCCTCCAGTGACAGGCATGTGCCTTTCACATTCAAAGTGCCAAACTGAGCACTTTGGGACTTCACAATAGAAAAAACCCTCTTCAAATTTGTGGCTGCCATGAGCAGATGATGATGATGGCATCATTTGATGCCCTGAAGGCCATGCTAATATACTTCCCTCACAGATCATCTCTGAGTGAAGAGCGCCCAAGGGAAAATGTCCAAGGGAGGATCTTATCTATGGGCTCTGAAGCCCTCCATGATGAAGGAAATGGGTCTGCCATTTTTTGGGCTCCTCCTACAGTTTGCATCGTGATTGGGTTCAATTTACAAATGGTGGGATCTTGCTGCTGCAGCCCCTGCTCTCCTTCTCTCCTTCCACTCCTGTTTGTATCTCCTCTTTGCTGCCATGTCTTCCTTTTGGAAGGAGTATCCCTGGGACAGGTACCAGAGCTGTTCATGTGTCTGTCCAAAGTGTCAGCATACTTGTCAAAATAGTGAAGTAACATGACGAAAGAAGTGAGTGGAAATAAACAGTATTTATTGGTTATTTGCATGTAGCAAATATAATAGAACAGAGAAGGAAATTTTACTCTGCATATGCTACCTTGGCCTGATTCCTGTTCATACGTCCAACTGAGTTCAAGCTCTGCTTGAAAACTTTTACATCTCCATGAAACAGAAAACCTGATGCACATAGAAGCCCAAAATCAGGGCTGCAGGATCCCTGTGTAGTTCCTGGAGGCGCTACACAAGTGTGCTTTGACCACAGGCAGGCTGAATGGTCTTTTGGGAGCAAACTCTTTACTCTGTGAGTGTTTGGGCTGGATGACCACTGCAACAGTGTTGGGCCAGAGGGGAGTTTTTACTTACCAGTTGTGAAATCCCAGAGCAGCAATGCTAACTCAGCCTAAACTTTAAATGAAAATTAAAACAAATCCCCTTTGGGACGAGATGGAAATGTCAGCCCAAGGAGGAATCTGTTCTCAGTAAGTTGCGAGCGACCGAAGGATATACAAGTTGGAATCCAGCCTTGGCTGCACCACACACCATCTGTCAGCTTTGCAGAGCAAAATAAAGGAAAAGCAGAAAGTGTGTGATTATCCTCTCTCTTGCTGGAGAGCCCAGAGCCCCAGAGAAGTGGCTTCTCTTCCCTGATACATTTCTCGAGACGGAAATGACGCATTCCTTTTCCCACACTGGAGAAGCTGTGCATTGCTCTCTCATCCTACTCAGTCTCCCCTTGGCAAGCAGGGATGCAGGCTGCCAGGCCGGGACCTGAGCAAGAAGGCTCTGTTCCCATGGCCAAAGAGATGAATTTAGCAAATTGCAGGAGAAGAACAAGAGAGAGCAGGGGTTGCTGACAGCTCTCCACCAGACACCCTGCTGGCAAGGTGGCATGCTGCTGCCCCTATGGGTGCCTGAGCGCTGCTGGGACTGAGCGCTTTCAGTCAGAGAGCAGCTCTCCTCTATCCTTCTCCCCCCTGCCCTTGCACATTTTCGTAACCTTGCAAAAGTTTCAGACAACGTCATCTTTAACCTACTGCAGGCAGGGCTTGGGAGCCATATGAGGGACAGCGAAGGGGGACCGTGCTTGATCAGCACACCAGCCCCGTGGCCAATGAGTGGGGAGGTGGACTACACTCCCCTACCCGCCACCCCAAAAAGGGTGTAGGAATGTCTCTCCCCTGGCATTGCATTTTGAAAGATGTGTCTGGCGAGACAGCTAGCTGACTTTGGCAGGCATTACTGGCAGCATGATAATTAATTAAAGCACATTTGAGGAAATTGTAGCGCAAGCTTATTCCACAGCCAGATCCAGAGCTCACTAGCAGAGCAGGGCATCCAGCTTTAGCCTGTATCTCTTTATTTGAAGGAGTAGGCAGATTACATTTTGCACTGGAAATATGAGAGCAGGATGAAGAGGGATGAATCCTTGCGCTAATCAGTAAGAGAGGACCTTGTCTGCAAGATAAGGCAACCTGGGGAGCAGAACAGCAGCAAGTCATACCACAGCAACAAAGGATAAGCAAGGCAAGACAGCTAAAGGCTATTTACACAAGGAAGATGCCCTCCTTTTGTTGCCTGTGTGGCACTGAAGACTGAAGGAACCTCTCCGCAAAACAGAAAAGTGATCTGGAGGGACGGGGTCCCTGTCTACTGCAGTCACAGCTGCAGCCCAGCTCCCTGCATTTGTGTGCCTTCAGCTGAGCGTTTCCAGCTACCAACAACAGTGAAGTTGCAGGGATTCTGTTCCTAAAGAGTCACCCAGGTGATTCCTGCTGTCATCTTTCCCACCACTGCACATTTAGGGAGATTCAAGAAAACCATAGCCTGCAGCCTCTCCTGCACCTGTATCTCTCACCTGCCTGTCCCTGGGCTGCCCCTGTCCCTACTGACAGGTACCTGAGCCCCACACTCAATGACAGTGTGGAAAGGCAGGCAATACTGTGTCACACAAAGTATTTGTAGGTCACTGCTGGTGGGACAGGCGTACCACAGGTCATCCTCAAATCCTTGGATGGCTTGATGCCATGTTGCTCTGTCTGTAGAGGCTCAGCACAGGATGACAGGACCTCAACTCCATGTGAAGCTGTTTGCTGTAGCCCGGTTAGTCATTACAGACACAAGCAAGGAAGAGTAATTTTTTATCCCCATTATACCTATCCCATTATTAAAATGGCTGGTTTTCACAAAAAAATAGGTTGAAAAAAATATCTTTGAACATTCTTAGAGAAGAGGATTCCTCTCTTGTTTGTTTGAACTTACTAGCTCAGAAATCACCTGGAACCTTACTCTGACTTTTTGAATCTAATTTCAAATTTTATCTTCTGAAGAAGAATAGAAAATTTAAATACTTACAGGGAGGAAAAAAAGTCTTCCTGCTTACTTGCATTTCCTAATCAGAAGGAGGTCAGAACACTGGGTTTGTTTCTAAGCAGATACTTGTGTTGGAAGACTTCTCTTCCTGGAAGAACTCTCATCCTGGTAGAACTCTCACCCTCGAAGAACTCTCATCCTCAGCTATCAAATATTTCATAGAAATAGAATTAAAGCAGCACAGGAATTTTCAAAGCTATTGTTAATCTTTCTCTCTCTTTGTCTTCCCCTCCTCCCCTTTTGTCCTGTGTTTTAAGTTCATTTTGGAGCATTGATGTGGAAATGAAATTTTGGGGTTGATTCTCTTCTTGCTTGCTGTTGTGTGAGGCCAGTGAATTTGCCCATGGTTTAGCACAGCTGCACCACACAGGCAATGCTGCCCACATTGGGTTGGAGACACTTGTGGGCTTGTTTTGACTTTAACCTTCCACAGGGTTGGTGGGTGCAAGTACCAGCTTAGTTATGCAACTCATGTTTCCATTTCTCCAGACTTGTCTCCCTCCTTCCTTGTTAGGAATAATGCATTTTTGCTCTCACTCTATCACCTTCCACCCAGTTTGGAATCTCCAAGTACTATAAATCAGGCTCTGTTTTACAGATGAAGCTTTGCATTCCCCTATAGGATTATGTATTTTACAGAGGAAGGAAAACTCAGATCCAGTTAATGATTGGACTGAAGCAAACTGCGTTGATGCCGTGAGGTTTCTTCTCTGTCCGATCATGATCATCTGCAAAGGAAAGAAAGTTTTTAAATGTTGGAAAATGTGCTGTGTCTGACCGGTGCAACTGCATATTGTTTAGTGTTCAGGGACACGTTCTGCCTTCATGAAGTCCCGTCTACTTCAGATTATTTTGCAGCTGGGTTTACAATAGACTTAGGCAAGTTGTTCAAGATCTGAGAAACCAGAAATATCCCTCCATCCTTTCATCACTTGAAAGTTTTCTTCTAGTGTTATTAATTTTTCTTCTTTGTTGTAGGTGGACATTTCGTATAACTCTTTCAGATTATGTCTTAAAATGAGGCATGGGCATGAAAAGGAACAAAAAATTATGCAAACAAGCATTTTCAGTGTTACAAATTAGATTTTATCCCTAGTAGTTTGCATATCTGCTGCCTGCCCTTGCTATTGATGGGTTTCACAGTCTGCATTGGGAATGAACTGAGGTATGATTACAGCTTGTGGGTTAGCAGAGATTTGTGGGGGCCAGCAGTCTACCCAGGGCAGGCCTCACAAGCATTGTCACTGCTCTTTTCTACCTGCTTAATCCGACCCTATCAGCAGTTAAAACTACACTGGTTGTCTCCACACAGTCATGTTGTAACATCAGCTTTTGCTTCAGTAGCTATGGATGTAGCTATGCAGAACAGGAATCTCCATGCTTTGTTTCACTCTGACTGGCTTGGTAGCATCACCTATGATCAAGATGGCCTGACAGTCTCCGTTACAGCCGTTTGCTTTAAATTGTTTGTTCTCTTAGTTTGCCAAATGTTCCCTGCAGGGACTGGAATTTTCTAGGAAGGATGTCTGAACCTAGATAGATTCAGGTTAATTTCTAGAAGGGAAATTACACTATAGACTTTTAACTAAATTAGATCAAGAGAAAATGCATTGTTTAGTTCACACTTAAAAAAAAAAAAGACATGAGAATTTTTTTGCTATTGTTTTGATGAGAGGGTCTCAAACAAAAGTCAGCGGATATGTTGGATACTTAGCAAGCTGCAGCAGAAACCAAGTACTTCCCTTCTCACACCACCACCACCATCCTCTGGTAAGGAAGGCTGTTCTCTTTCTTTACCCCCAGCCTCCTTACCTCCTATTCCCTGCCTCTGACTCTCACCTTCTTCCATTGCTTCACCCATGCTTTAGCCCCTCTCCCTGACCCTGCCGACCCAGTTATCTGAGTTGGAAAGAAAGTCTCAGCACGTTCAGTTGCACCCTCATTAAATTCTTCCAATGCCTTTTGGATATAAATAGGCACTGATGGTGGGAGAACTTCAAGTTGTGTCCTGCAGAAAATACAGTCTTACTGGTCTTTTAATGGAAACTTACATTGCAAAGGTGACCCAGTTCTGCTATAGTCGAGCAACCTCTTACTGAACAGCCTCGCTAATATGAACCAGTTGGACTCCCAAGGTGCCCAGTCTGAAAAGAATCAGTTACCCTCAAAATAAATCCCATTTGCTTCACTTTGCAAAACCCGATGAGACTTCGTTCCTTGCAGGTGTCATAAGCTTCTTCATGAAGCTGGGCCTTTAACAACACACTGCACAGTGAAATGAAAACTGGTCTTATTGTTAATTTAATATTTCCCTATTACATGTCCTTACATAACTGATCTTTCACCCAGTGGCCACAGAGGCAAAGCTGCTTGCAAACTGTAATTGCTTAGAGAGGAGCATAGAGAGTTGAAAAGCTCAGAGGCAACTTTTCGTTACTCCGCAGTACAGATGCAATCTCCAGTGAATTAATTTACGCTCCAAACCTGTAACCCCTTGTGTGCTGGCAAGACAAGGTTTTGACAAAGGTTTTTCAAGGGAACAGCAGAAGGCCCGTTGCAGGTACTGAACTGAAAGCGTAGTTAGCACTTGTCTCCTGGTGCAACAGCATGGATGAGAAAGACCTGATCTGAGGCACAATGGAGATAGGACCAGAGGGAGAGTGAAGGGGTGGCATCCCGGCCGGGCTGCCGAGGCACAGCGTGGTGGGGATGGATCTGCTGGGCCAGATGCGGGTGACCAGAGGGAGCCAGGCCCGGGGGCTCAGAGCCGAGGGGTCTGTGCACACTGACAGGACGCTGCCTGAGCTCCTGCGCCACTGCCATACCGTGCCGTGCCGAGTCGACCAGTGCCGTGCCGAGCTCGGGGACGCGCCGTGCCGGTGACGCGCTGCCCCGAAGCCGGCCAGGGTCGCGGCGCCCCGCGGGAGCGGCTCGGGCTCGGCCTCGGCCCCCGCCCCGCCCCGCCCCCGCGGCTCGCGCCCAATGGGTGTGCGGATTCATTTGCATATTTGCATATTGGCGGGGACATAAGGGCCCGGGGAGGGAGCGGTGGTGGCAGGGATTTGGCTTGCGAGCCAGTGCTGGGGGGGGCTGCAAACGGTGGTTTGTGGCTGTTGCCTTGGCTTTGCGCTACAGTTGTATTTTTTAAA
>VXBJ01003246.1:196530-212158 GCA_013400055.1 Nycticryphes semicollaris | reverse complement strand
CTGTTTAGGCATAGAAAGGGATGGTTTTGAGTCAGAGAGGCAAGATTTTTTAGATGTATGTTAAAAAGGAAATAAGAGGGAGGGAGGGGGGGGAAAAAGTCAATTAATGGGCAACCAGAAGCTGTTACCAACAGACCAGTCTTCCACCAGCTTTGGGGAGGAATCAAAATGTTTTTGGAGAGGAATATAAATAAAATGGGAGTACAAGCTGGGGAGGTTTGGCCCCCTAAAAAAATGAGGGGTAAAAAAAAAGGATGAAAACAAGGAGAGGAAATGAGAAAAACCAGTGCAGAGCCTCGGAGCCTGGCAATAGCTGCTGCCTGCCCAGACCCAACGGTGAGGGGCAGCCCAGCCATGGTGTGGAGCCATCGTGGGTGTCCCCCTCCATGGAGCTGCTCCCTGGTCCCTACAAATACCCATCTGGAGAGAGTCTGGGGGGAGGTTTTATGGAGAAACCCAGAGGTTTGTAGGAAAGCAAAGAAAAACCCAAACTTACCCTGTCCGGGAGAGGCGAAGGGGTCTCGAGCATCCTTGGGGGGGAGTGAAGTCACCTTCCCTCACCCGGCTCCGCCGGAGCTGCTCATGCCATGGAGTGACGTGACCAAACCAGCCTGTCCCCAGCAGCCACAAACAACTTCATGGCTGCAAACTCCTGCCAGGAGCAGCCTCTTCCTCTCAGGAATGCCCAGTCTGTGGTGCCCTACGGGGCTCCTCCATCATTTGATGTCCAGGGCGAGGGTGCTGTGGGGTAGGGGATCCCACCAGGGCTCTGGTCTGGCTGTTCCCCTTCCCTCTGTCCGCTTCACCCCATCCCCATCCTCGGCGATGGATGCTGCTGCACTGCGGTGGTTGAAGCGAGGTGGGGAATTCTCCTCTGCCAGAAAATAAGATGAACAACATCGTCACCTCCAAACCCACACCGGTCACCTCCAAACCCACACCGGTCACCTCCAAACCCACACCGATCTCGCTCTACTCCTCACTGAGCCATCTTAAACCTCCTGTAGCCACGCTGGGCAGGCCCACATGGCCAAGACGATGCTTTAAGGGGATTGCAGAGGTTTCTCCTGACACCATTGGAGCCTGGCGAAGGACCTCAAGGCCTCCACATCCACCTCTATGTGCAGACCTGCCTCTGGGTACCCCCTCTCCCCGGGGTCTCCATTTAGGGACAGGTTTCTGTTTGACCTCTCCACGGAGTCTAGAGAGCGGGGTCAGGCAGCTCCATGGCCCCATGGATTGCACCCCCGACCACATCCTGCACCCCATTTTACAGATGGGATGGCAATAGCAGGGAGAGGAGCAAAAACTTCCCAGGAGCTGGTGGGGAGGGAACCCCCCCTCATGTCAGGTGATGAGGGATTTGCCCCCTCCAGACACCCTGGGGCATCTCCCCCACCCCCAGCCGGCGAGGGTATGCCTTGATTTGACCCAGATCAGCCTTTTTATCACCCAAAAACACAGAGTGTGGAGGTGAGAACTTCAGCCCCAGCACCCATCTGCCTGGGGAGAAGGGGACACCCATCAGCCTGTTCGCTTTACTCCTGAAATCTCAGCCCCTCTGACACCCCTCCAACACTCCCAAGGGTGTCCCCTGGGAAGAAGAAGACACCCCCCAAAAAAAAAAAAGGACTAGAGACAGGGTGGGATAACAGTGCTGCCCCAGACGGGTGGTGGGAACTGGTGGGGATGGGGGGGGACGACAAGACACACCAAGGGGACAGGGACAGGGATGGGAGGGGGGGTGTCTCAGACACAATGCTGCCATTGAGGGGGATGCACCGTGGGTCCCAGCCCTTCCTGCCCAGACACAATAGGGGCGGCCCCGCGCGCCACTTGTGCTCATTGTGTGGCAGTGTCACACACACACACACACACCTCCCTGCCCCGCGCACAAAGTCCCCACACACACACACACACACGGGCCCCTCCTTTCTGTCCCCCATCTGATAATGGATCCGCTTTGTGTGCTTGGCTGGACAAGGACTTTGTGGCGGAGAAAGAACCGGTGTTTGTCTGTCAGAAGAGACGGGGCAAGAAAGGGACAGGGTGGAGCGGCGGCTGGAGCGGGGCAGCGTCCCCCCTGGCCGCAGCATTGGCCTTGCATGGACCCCCAGTACTCCCAGTGGTGCTGGGAGGGCAGTGAGGGGGAGGAAAAGTTCTTGCTGGGAATTCCAGCGTGATGGCCATGGTGCTGCCGGACCTGTGGCTCAAACCCCATCCCTGGTCCCTGTGAACATCCCAGTGAGCATCCCAGTGAGCATCCCGGGAAGCATCCCAGCGAGCATCCCAGCGAGTGGCCCACCAAACACCGGCTCTCCTCCCCGAGCCCAACACAAATCTGCAGGGACAGAAGGTCCGTGTCCCCCCTGCCCAGCTCCAGCCCTCCTCCCCAACCTCCCCCAATCCCTCTGGCTTCTCCCTTGGCCGCCGATCCCGGGGATGGGATCAGCAAAACCTACAGGAGATTAATTCTCCGGCCGCCTCGCTCTTGCTGTACCGGCGTGCGGGAAGGCGGACGGGATAATCCCCCACTTTGGCGGAGGCGGAGCTGCAAAGAGCAGGATTAATAAAGAACTAGGCTTTAATTTCAGCTGCCCTGAACACATCCTTTTTCCTGCAGCATCCCCAATTCCAGCACACGGGACAGTCAAGGGACGAGGGAACTCTGTGGCCGATGGCCACATCCCCACAGATGCTCCAGGAGGGAAAAGCCAGCCCCAGCACCTTCTGGAGAGGAAAACGTATGGATTTCAGCCCAGCCAAGCATCCAGTGCTGTGTGTGTGGGTACATACGTGTGCCTGTGGGTATACACTAACACCACGCATGTGCCACGTGGCCCTGCACACCCCAGGGGAGCAAGAGCAGGGTCCCCCTGGGCAGAAAAACCTGCACAAAGCAGGGCTGAAAACCGGGATTATTTCCTCTTAAAGCAACTCAGGAAACGGGGCACATTGATCTGATAGGTTGGGGCAGGTTTTGCAATTGCTGAGGTTCTGGATTTTGAAACCAGGCCCGTGAAAATGTTGGTGTTTAATGAAAAAAAAAGAAAAAAAAAAAGGAAAAAAAATTAGAGTTTTTGTTTTCCCAAAATTTTAGCCTGGTAATTGGTTTCTCAATGTGCTGATGGGTCTGCGTTCACTGCGGGGCCCTCAGGGGACATCTGCCTGCTCAGCTCCTTCCCGAGGGGAGCCAAGGTGAGGATGTGACTTCAGGAAAAGCCAAACCTCATCACACTGGGAGTGGGTCCATCCCATCCCATCCCATCCCATCCCATCCCATCCCATCCCTGCTTCATCAGCACGATGGCAGCAGCATGACCACCCCAGGCTCAGCATCCCAGGACACCAACCCCTCACCCCAAACGCGAGTGGCGTTTTTGGGGTGATGACAACCATGGGGCTGGAGGTGGCCTCTCAGCAGCACACCCCCTCCTCCCCCCAGTATGTTTTGCTGCTGGTGTTTGGAGTCTGGGTGCCCACAGAAGGTGAGCATCTCGGGCAGCATCACCCCAGGGGGACCCCAAACTCGCAGCCCGGGTGCTGTGGGGCTGAGCTGGGCGGCTCATCACCCGTAGGGGGGGAAAGCGGCTGGGCTGGCGGGATGATTAGGGTGGCCTGTGGAGTAATTATCTCATTGGGCAACTAATACCCTTTCAGCAGGAACGGGGTGGGGAAGTATTGTTCGGGTTTAGGGATTACATCAACCCGGCTGGAGCAGACAATGTGCTCCCCCTGGGAAGAGGCAGCTCAGCCCCAGGGGGAGAAGAGGGAGGCAGGGGCTGAAGCTGTCTCAATTAGTGAGTGTCCCAGTGAGGAAGAGGGTGGTGGGGGCTCTTGGGGAGGGGGGTAACGTGGGGAGGAAAAGCATCTTTAACCCTTCGTGCTCCTCCCATAAGGGGACTCAGTCCTTCACCTCTGTGTTAAGCCCTGAAGGGACAAGGACATGAAGGGAGGGCTGGATGGATGCCCTCCTCCCTGTGATTCCGGGAAAAGCTAAGCCCAGCCCGTTTTCTCCCTTTTCTGCCTTTTCCCCCTCTTTTTGACAGCCTAATGCCAGCCCCTTCCAGCCTCCCTGCACATCAGCACGTCAGCCACTTCATCCTCCTACTGGGGACAAGCAGCAACTGGGGACAGTGGCCAGGGCCACCAGAGGGGCCAGCCGGGTGGCAAACAGGGCATGTCCCCAACCTCAAAAAGAGGTGCTGAGGAGATTGGGGGAGGTGACAATCCCATGCACCCACACCCAAACGACACGCAGCATTGGGGGCACCACAGGTCCTTGGCATCCCCCTGAAATGCCAGCTCTGGCCCCACAGCCACCTTGCTGTTGGCTGGGGGTGGGGGCTGGCGTTAATTTTGGCTGGGTTCATGGTAAATCAGGCGTGAGGCCGACGGGTTGGTGGCAGCCACNGAGTTTTTGTTTTCCCAAAATTTTAGCCTGGTAATTGGTTTCTCAATGTGCTGATGGGTCTGCGTTCACTGCGGGGCCCTCAGGGGACATCTGCCTGCTCAGCTCCTTCCCGAGGGGAGCCAAGGTGAGGATGTGACTTCAGGAAAAGCCAAACCTCATCACACTGGGAGTGGGTCCATCCCATCCCATCCCATCCCATCCCATCCCATCCCATCCCTGCTTCATCAGCACGATGGCAGCAGCATGACCACCCCAGGCTCAGCATCCCAGGACACCAACCCCTCACCCCAAACGCGAGTGGCGTTTTTGGGGTGATGACAACCATGGGGCTGGAGGTGGCCTCTCAGCAGCACGCCCCCTCCTCCCCCCAGTATGTTTTGCTGCTGGTGTTTGGAGTCTGGGTGCCCACAGAAGGTGAGCATCTCGGGCAGCATCACCCCAGGGGGACCCCAAACTCGCAGCCCGGGTGCTGTGGGGCTGAGCTGGGCGGCTCATCACCCGTAGGGGGGGAAAGCGGCTGGGCTGGCGGGATGATTAGGGTGGCCTGTGGAGTAATTATCTCATTGGGCAACTAATACCCTTTCAGCAGGAACGGGGTGGGGAAGTATTGTTCGGGTTTAGGGATTACATCAACCCGGCTGGAGCAGACAATGTGCTCCCCCTGGGAAGAGGCAGCTCAGCCCCAGGGGGAGAAGAGGGAGGCAGGGGCTGAAGCTGTCTCAATTAGTGAGTGTCCCAGTGAGGAAGAGGGTGGTGGGGGCTCTTGGGGAGGGGGGTAACGTGGGGAGGAAAAGCATCTTTAACCCTTCGTGCTCCTCCCATAAGGGGACACAGTCCTTCACCTCTGTGTTAAGCCCTGAAGGGACAAGGACATGAAGGGAGGGCTGGATGGATGCCCTCCTCCCTGTGATTCCTGGAAAAGCTAAGCCCAGCCCGTTTTCTCCCTTTTCTGCCTTTTCCCCCTCTTTTTGACAGCCTAATGCCAGCCCCTTCCAGCCTCCCTGCACATCAGCACGTCAGCCACTTCATCCTCCTACTGGGGACAAGCAGCAACTGGGGACAGTGGCCAGGGCCACCAGAGGGGCCAGCCGGGTGGCAAACAGGGCATGTCCCCAACCTCAAAAAGAGGTGCTGAGGAGATTGGGGGAGGTGACAATCCCATGCACCCACACCCAAACGACACGCAGCATTGGGGGCACCACAGGTCCTTGGCATCCCCCTGAAATGCCAGCTCTGGCCCCACAGCCACCTTGCTGTTGGCTGGGGGTGGGGGCTGGCGTTAATTTTGGCTGGGTTCATGGTAAATCAGGCGTGAGGCCGACGGGTTGGTGGCAGCCACCGCGCCAGGTTACCGGCGGAGCGAGGGGCCGGCTCCACCTGGCCCTCGCCATCCGTGGGGTGATTAAACACGGGGCTCCCAGCTGCCATACATTTTTAAATAAATGAATAATACATAGCGGGGTGATAAATAAATAACGGCCATACATTTGAACTTAGCCTCTGAGAAAATCCTTTTAGTTCAAAAGGACCGGGGCGCTTGGAAAGGGGAGCCCATGCATTTTGAATGGGCTGCCATCAAGTGTCAGGGCTTGGCAAGGGAGATGGGGAGGGGGGAGGGATAAAACCCGCTCTGACACAAGCCAGAGGGGGACAGGGACGGGGACAGGGGGACAGGGACAGTGGGTCCTTGGGCATCACCCAGGGCGGCTTTGGTGGGAGTAGTCGGCGATGGCACCAAGGGCTGTGGATGCCCCCCCTGACGCTGGGCACCGGGAGCCCAGTGTGCCCCAAATCCCTGGGAAGGAGGAGGATGAGGATGGAGGATGCCATGGCAGGAGGTGAAGGGCAGCCCCCTGAGAAAGACGAGTGGCACATGAAAGGTCCAGTGCTGCTAACCCCGGCTGTGCCGAGGAGGAGTGCCCGTTTAGCAGAGCAAAGGCAGCGTTTACTTAGCAGTGGCCCTATAAAGAGGTGGGTGGCCCTGGAAGGCGGCCCAGACAAATACAAGGGGATTAGACAAGTGAAAGGTGTGAACAGAGGGGCAAAGGGGAAGGAGGATGCTCAGGGAAGGCCTTTAGCGGGGGGACTAGGACTAACAAAACACCCTGAGAAGGGAGGGGGTGGCAAGGCAGTGGCGGGTGGGAGCTGGATGTGGGGGAAGTGGATTGTCACCTTTTTGGAGGGGAGGAGGGTGAATCCAGAGAGGAGGACGTCAGAGGAGCTTCGGAGGGGGGGACTGGGATTAGCCCTGAGGCTGCCCCAGCTGCACACGCCTGCCCTAACCTGTATCCCTGCCACGCACAGCCGTGTACACGTCTGCTTTGGCTATGGGCAGCCACGTACACACACATCCTGGCCATGCACACGCATGTTCCAGCCAAGCACAGCCATTCGCACGCGTGTCCCAGGACAGGGTCCTGCCGGGACTCTCTCCCTCGTCCTTCGCGAAGCCGGAGAGCCACGGAGGCAACTTTAATTCTTTGCGCAAACCGCTCCCCTCTCACTTGCATCGTTAAGTGGGTATTGATTTATTAGGCTGTAATTTAAGGCAGAACGTTTTAAAATGAACTCACACACCAAGCCCAGGCACGAGAATAAACAAGCCCTGATTTATTTGCTGCCCGTCTCTCAGCAGATGCCGGGCTGGGCCGGCAGCACCACAGGGCCAGAGGGGACGGGGAACCGCTGGGGACATGGGAGGACCAAGAAGGGAGCATCCTCGTCACCCCCTGCACATCCCCCCCCACCATGAGGGCTGCAAAGCAGCCCCATGAAATGTCCCCCAGAGCCCCCCCCCAGTGCTGGGGTGCACAGGACAGGGATGGTGGCAGCGAGGGCAGGGGCAGAGCTGCCCCGACCCAGGCTCATCACCTCGAAGGGACTGCGCAGAGTCCAGCCAGCACTGGGACAAGACAGGAGGGCTTGCTCCTGCCATCACCAGTGCCCAGCACCACTGGCTGCCAGGGCATTGCCCAGGACCAGTGCGACCTCCCAGCAGCACCGGAGATACCAGAATCAATCCCCGTTTGGACTCTGGAAACTGTAGACTGGGGAGGTTGGAAGCAACCCTTTAATTTAGCTCCAGCAGAGACCCACAACTTCATCCTCCCGACAAGCAGCCACGAAAGCCAGACCTCCTCCGGCATCAATCAGCCACGCTCCCATGAATGCACAGAGCCAGGATTGAGGGGGGTGGGGGGTGATTTCATCCTCCCCCCACTCCACCTCCCCCCATCTCCTCTCCACGCCAAGCTCAGCATCCCCCCGTTCACCATCCCCCTCCGTCTCCTTCCCCATCCGCCTCCACCAGCTGAGTCCCGGGTGTCAAACCCCCGCCAGGGTCCCATCTGCCCAAACCCCTCCTCAGCGCCGCCAGCCGTCGCCGGGGCACGGGGAGGTTTTAAATGCGGCGGGGACTATAATGGGGCCGTCTGGGGGGAGCGAGGGCGAGGAGAAATTAGTGTCAGTGTGTGTGTGTGCCTTAAACAAACCTGCGCCGGGGTGACGTGAATGAGGGCACAGCCTGTGTATATATTAGTGATGGGATCTGACCTCGCTGGGAGGGCTCCTTCCCTCGCTCCGCTCCTCTGGGCGTGGGAAAAAGGCCTGGGCTCTTTTCACAGCTGTTCTCGCTGCTGCACTGAGCTAATGGAGGGGCTGCCCGGCTCCCTCCTCCCCCCCGCCGCCTTTTCAGTCCTTCAGCAAAAAAACCCCCCCTTTCACAGTCCCTTAAAAACACACCTCATTGTTCCCGCCTGGATTGCATTGAAATGCCACTCGCACCCCCGTCTCCCGGAGCAGCCGGCCCCGACACCGGCTCGGCTGCGCGTGCACACGCGTGTGCAAGCCATGCCGTGCGCGAGAGCACACGTGTGCCCGTCTGCGGGTCGGGGCATCGCGGCTGGTGCGGGGTTTTCATCCCGCAGGTCCGCTCTGGAAGGGGTGTCTGTGTGTGTGTGTGTGAGCAATGTGGAGGCAGTGTGAATGCCCCCCAGCTCAGACCCCCTCCTGACTCTCCCTTTTATGAATTTTTGATATAAAAAACAAACCAAAAAGGTGCCAGGGCCTGTCCCCGATTTGCAAACCCAGAGGTTTGGTGAGCAGAGGGGACACTTGGCAGCACCCTCGTCCATGGGGACCAATGGGGACCCCAAACACCCCAGCATCACCCTGAGCTCCTCCATGGCCCTGGCCGTGCCCGAGGTTTCACAACCAACGTTTGATGATCTTTAGAGAGCAAATGCTCCACGACAAATCCCCACCTGACACACGAAGCGATGGAATTCCTTGGGGCTGGGGCACTTTGGGCACATCACGCCTTGATTTCCCCTAATATCGGGCCCGTGGGTCACCCAAGAATCCCCTCCGAGCCCCGTGGAAATCCAAGATTTATAGAAAACAATAAACAGCCGCACCAGGATCAGCCCTCGCCTGGTTTCCTGGGAAATTAGGGCAGAGAAAGTCTGGGCTCAGCCTCCCAGGGAGCTGCGGGGATGGTGGAGCCGGGGGTCCCACTCACTGCGCAGCCGCCGTGGAGGGGTGGGGTGGGAGAGGGGGGGCTGATCCTTGAAGCCGGCGGCAGCAGCACAGGAACAGCCCCCCCCACCATCACCAGCCCCAACCCCACCATCTTCCCTTGTTTGCCAGTGCCCAGCCCGGGAATAGCACCGGGATTGTGCTTTTCATTAAAAATAAATATATACATTTCTGGTGGTGGCAGAGGAAGGCAGGAAAACACCGTCCCCAAAAGGCTCCAAAACCCAAAAAAGCAAAGGTGGCAAAACCCACGGTTATTATTATTAGTATTTTTTTTTTAAGCGGCTGGGATTATTTTTTTTTAACTAATCTCCTGCTGTCTTTGGTCAAGGGGGGTGTGGGGTGTGTGTGTGTGTGTGTGTGTGTGTGTGTACATCGCTGGCTGGCGTTGGCAGCAGGACAGGCAGACGGCCGGGACAGGGTCCTCGGGGCCCGCTCGTGCCACCCCACGTGCTTTTTCCCGCTGACCTTTCCCCGCTGCGCTGATAAATACTTTCTGACAAAAGCGGGGACGCCGCACACCTTCCACCCTTGCTCCGCGCCCGACGCAGGGACATCGCCACTAGCAAGTCCCTGTCACCGGCTATTAGGGGGAGAAGGTCTCCGCCACCCCCCTGCTCTTTCTGCATGAGCGCCAGCACCGGTGCCAGGCAGAGGTGGGGGATTTTGTGTGTGTGTGTGTGTGTGTGTGTGTGTGTCCCTCATCCCCCACCCTGGACCCCCCTCGCGGGTCGGTGACGCGCGTGTGCCCCACGTTGGGTGCTTATTCATGCAAATCTGTTTAACAGCCGCACGCGGGTTCGTTAGGGGCGAGGATGAGCCCCAGCCCTTTGAAGCCGACATACGTATGTGACGATGCACGTATGTGCCTGACCTACATTCCGGGGATGGATGCAGCAGTTTTCCCCCAGGGTGGGCAATGCCCACACGTGCCCCCAGCGAGGGGGCTCGGCCCACCCTTCGCCTGCCAAAGAAAGCACCCTCAATCCCCAAGGGAATGCGGGAAGATTCCTGGTGCTTGGGAAGGGGGAAACGTTGCCGCCACCACCGCTCGCTCAGAGCATCCTGAAAAATGCTTGCCAAGGAGCCCCGGGTGAAGTGTTCGGCTTTGGCAGGAGTGACAAAACGTCGCCACCAAGGCCACATCCTTGTGGCATCCCTGAGCATCACCCACATGCGGCGGGTCTCCCCTCACCCCACACATCCCATGCCCTACCTTGGTCCCCACACCCCGGCCAGCACCCGCCCCGCTCACTTTCAAATATTGCCATTTCCCCCAGTTTTGACTTCTCCACCCAGTGCAGCCATGGAGTTTCCATAGAAACATGAAGATATTAAACTGTAAATAATAATTTCTCCATAAAAAGAAAAAAGAAAGAGAGAAAGCAAAGCCCCAGCGCATGGCGTGGGGCTGGTGGGCTGGGAACAGACCCCGATGTCCTGCACACCTGGCCCTGCACATGGGGGGGGTCTCACCTTGCCTGCCCCTCCGGGTAGGGTCCCACGGGTGAGGGTCCCACGCGCCCCTCTACGAAGGAGCCCCACACCCCTCCAGTGCTGAAGGAGGACTGAGCGCCCTCACAGCGCTCCCTCCACCGCCGGCACCTGATTTATCCAGGTCGGAGACTTCAGCCTGACATCTATAAAAATTAGCAGCTAAAGAGCCGGCCGGGCCGTTCTCCGCCAGCTTTGGGTAAATAAAAGGGATTTTTGCCGCCGTGGTGACACATACCTGACGGGAAGGAATTGTTATTTACTGTTGCCCGTTCGATGGTTATTTTTAAATGGCCTAAAGTTAAACACATCAGTGTTTTTCATTTTCTCCTGCTCGGGGATATGTTTTTGTCTGGGGCTTTTACCCTTTCTGTCTATTTAAGTGACACTTTTTATCATAAATGACTTCTTTCCTATCCCACCTCACCCCCCCGCCCTCCACTATCAGGTTGGAAAACCAAAACCATCGGCTTGAGGTGGGAGAAGGGTGCGGTAGCAGGGCAGGGGGTGGGTGTGTGACACAGGGACCCCCTCACCGATTGTGCTTAATGGTTGAGATGGAGAGTTGTGACCTTTGGGCACTCACATGCCATGTTGGTGGCAGAGATGGCTGCAATCACGGCTCCTGCCACCCACCCCCAATTAAAACCCGAACGTGTCACTGGAAGAAATCTTGGGGTGTGGGGGTGTTATTTTTGGGACTTCAGCAGACGAGATGTTGGCCCAGTCATTCCTTGTTTCCTGGATGAGCTTGGCAGACGTGGGGTGGAGATGGAGCTGCCTCCCAGCTCCTCTTGGCACCCCAAACCCCAGCTCCCTCCATCCCTTGTACCAGCCATGGCACAAAGGGCTCCCTCTAGCCCACCGCCGAGCCCTGGGGATGGATATTGCCCACCTGAGCCAGCAGAGCAGACGTGGGGCCGCAGCTCCATCTCGGCATCCCACCAAGCCATCCTGGCCATGAGCTCTCCATTCCCATCTCCAGGGCTGGGCCAGGGTTTTGGGGAGCACCCCATTGCCTCCCACTTGCTCTGCTGTGCCAGCACCAGAATGCTCAGCCCGGCTCCTCTCCCAGTGCTGGGGACCAGGACCGGAGACCGCTGGGCTCAGCCCAGGGGTGGAAGCCACCCCCTGCCTCAAAGTAGCCGGGCCAAGCACCCTGGCAGTGCCTGGGATTATCCTCAGCGTAACATCCCCCCAGGAACAAGATTGCAGTTTAGGGACTAATGGAAAAGAGGGGAGAGATGGGATTAAAAGGAAAATAATGACTATTTCTTTACCGAGGCAGGGGAAATGAGACGGGGATTAGCATCCTCTTTACCAGCATCCCCCAGTCCCGCTGGCTGGTCCTAGATCCATCTGGGGCAGCCAGAGATGCCCGCACCCAGTGTCCCTCCCAAGGGTGACATCGGGGCTGGTGGCACCAACCCCGGGGGGACAAGCCTGACTGTCCCGAGCATGAGGCCAAATCGCTGGTGCTGGATCCATCCCGAGCACTCGCTGCACCCCTCTGCCACCGCCTCTGCCCGCGCGCGGACGGCACGAAACCAAGGCCAGGTTTTGCAAATATTTGCCAAGCGCAGTGATTTTTTTCCTCTCCCGGCAGATTTGCCAGGAGAAATTCTAAGATATTCTGCAAGGAATAAAACACTGAAAATTAAAACTTCACTTGCAAAGGCACAAGCCCGAGAATAAACCTGAAAGGCTCCTTTCTCTCGCCTTCGGTTGCACACACCACGCGGCGCAATTGGCTGCTTCCCTGGAATAGATTCAGTTGCTATGATACCAAGTTTGCTTTTAACGAACCCCAGAAAATTAATGGCATTCAGCAGATAAGTCCTTAAAGTGGAACCTATTTTAAGAAATTCTTGCTGAATGGTTTACAAGTAGTCAGGAGGGAGGAGAAGGCTTCCCCAGCGCAGCAGAGCCTGCGCCTGTTCCCCCTCTGCTCCCAGGCGGGGTGGTGGGGTGTTGGTGCAGTTTTGGGGTGCACTTCAGGCTGGGACAGCGAGAGGGGAAGGGTGGGAATTGAGGCACAGCACCAGCTCCCCCCTCCCGGTGCTGCGCACTCCCTGCATCCCTCCTGCTGCCGCTCGGCCGCCGCTTTGCATCCTCCCTCCTGTCCCCACGCGGCCTCGACGCTGCCAAAACGCTTCTCCCGACAGCCAGTGCCTTCCTCTGCCCACACCCCGGGAATGCTGGCAGGTCCGTGCAGGCAGCCTCTGCCCAAAACCCTGCCCAAACCCGCACACAAAGCCACGGGATTCACAGCGGGTCCAGATCTTGGAGAGGCTGAGGTGGCTGAAGGGATGGAATTGGGTCTGGCACGGAATCCTGCTGTCCCTCGGAGAAGCTCAGGGCAAATGAGGAGCAGGGGGAGGTTTCCCTCCTGTCCCATCCATCCAGCCCCACAAGCAGAGTGTGGGGTGGCATCAGACATTGGAAGGGGGCACATTCACCCCCCTGGGGACCTGTTTCTCCACCGAGAAGACAAAACGGAGGCTCCAGATCATGCAGCAGCTCCGTGTTGTGCTGCAGCAAAGGCTCTCACCCAGCTCAGCACCGCCACGGCCAAAGGACCCACACTCCTGTCCCTGTCCCCAACCCACAGGCAGACGGGCTCAATGGGGCACATGGTGTACAAGGGACCGTCTCCTCTTTATTCCACACCATAATTTGGGGTGAACAGGGGTGTTCCCATTTTATCTCATGCTATATATAAGGGTCCACATTCTTCCTGCCCACAAAAAGGCCCAAACTGGGCAATCCCAGAATGATTGAGTGGGTGCAGGCTCAGTGCCAGGGATCACAGAGACCCAGGACAAGGAATCTGTCCCTCTCCTGCCTGAACAAAGCAAGACCTTTCGAGAGGGAGGAAGGTGCCCACCTGCCCCCTGCATCCCAAATTCCTCTGCTGCCCACAATGTCAGGAGAAAGAGGAGGCGCAACCCCACACCAAAGCAAAACCTTGGCCAGGATGCACGGGGTGGGGAGAGAGATCAGGGCATCGAGCTGTTTAATATTTGGAGATGATGCTCTTCCCTTTCTCATTTCTCAGCACCAACCAAGCCAGGGAACTGATGCATCGAAGACCCCAGCAGCGACAGGGAGAGTGGACGTGCCCTGGTGCCACCACCCTCCTTGGGCTGTTGCACGCCTCGTGCTGTTCCTGCTTCCCACGGGAGAGCGGTGGCCAGGCCAACATGGCTGGGGCCTGACCCTGCAATGGTTTAAGCACATGGATGCCCGGGTCCATCTGCAGAGCCTCCCTGCTGGCCACTGCCCGATGCCTGAGAGCGCAGGACCAGACTCTGCAGCCACGGAGTGGCCTCCCTTACTGCCAGGATCCAAGCTGCACCCCAAAACATAGGCCAGAATGCACCACTCCCCCCCTTCCCCGAGCTTCCCAGGAATAACTGGGGACCACTCAGCCTTCAGGGTCACCATCTACAGCCTTTGCCCTTTCCCAGCGTCAGCCACCGGGGCTGAATCCAGCGCTCCTCTGCCCGCACGGCCCCGCAGCTCCCCGGCAGCCTGAGCTCAGCCCTGCATCCTTCACACCAGCGAGTGTCCCTGGGCACCACGGGGACCAAGAGGAGTCGGAGGAAGCCAGAGGGAAGGAAAGAGCTGGAGCACTCAACACCCCAACCCACGGGCAGCAAAGCAGAGGCTGGGAAGGACCAGAGGGGAGGCTGAGACCGGAGCACCCTTGGAGCGATGCTCCCAAATCCCCCTCTCCGAAGAACAAAGCTGCAATCTCTCTGCAGATGCAGAATAACCGATGAGCGACGATGATTTATTTCTCTTCCCCAGTAGATAAACCACCCTCGGAAACAGGGTTTGTGCTAAATTACAATTTGCATGCAGTAATATATTTAAGCAACTTTCCTTCTACTTCGTTATAATCAGGGTTTCTCTGGGGGTTATTTCTGAGCTGGCCTCGTTTCATTTATCTCCGGCACACCCGGCACAAGAGAGCTTAATTGTTGATGTGGAAATTAAAACGACAGTGGGAAAAAAAAAAAATAAAGAGAAAAAAAAATTAATAAAATAAAGGTGCTGGGTTTGCAGGTAGCCTGAGGAACCCCAGGTTGGAAAAATCGAAATAATCACCCAGGCATAGGCGCTAGCTCTGGGCCTCAATAAAAATGATTAAAGACAAAACCCCACTGAAATTTCCACTCCACAGCCACGTTTGGCTTCCAGCCGCTCTCCTCCAAAGGCGCCAGGGCCAGTGCCTCAAGGAGGCCGGTGGCCACCGAGCTCCTCTCCTGCCGGGAGGGCAGGGCTCGTCTCCCGGAGAATAGCGAGCGGGTTTTTACATTCGGTTCTCTAGCTTTATGATATCACATACACTCATACAGCTAGATAACCAAAGAGAAAAACCAACCCAGGTCTTTACAAAACAGGCCTCGGCCGCGCCACGTGCCTGGGGGTGCTTTGCTCCAACATCGGAGCCCCCCCGGGGTGGCCACGATCTGCATCCCCTTGCTGCCAATAATGAAGAAACCCCAACAGTTTCCGTGGGAGAAGAGGAATCTGTCCTGGCACCTTGGGATGCAACACGCAACCCTGGCGCTCCCCAAAGCTCACCAGAGCACCCTGACTCTACGGCCGCACCCCAAAGGGGACCCACAACCTAATGTGGGCTCAGTCCCCTGCAGCCACTCGTGGTCTGGGAGACATGGCAGGGAGAGATGCTCTCCCAGGACCCATCCCCGCCGCCTCCGGCCCAAGGACTTGCTTCCTTCCCAACACCAAGTTCACCCCCAGACCCACCCCAGAGCCCACTCCCACTTTATAATTACTGTAAATTACTGGCATGGAACTGCTGAGTCACAAGAGCAGCTGGGGAAGGGACGGGCCCAGCCAAAAGGGCTCCCCCCCGGGGTTTTCCACCAGCCCCGGGCTCTGCTCTCCTCTTCCTCCCCTTCCTTCTACACACGCTCCCTGCAGCCAGGCCCGCATCCCCGGGATGGACCCCGCGTATTCTGGGCGTCCGGGCCGTGAATCCCCCGGGGGGAAATACCCTGCACCCTCTGGGTCGTCCCCGTCCTCGCCCTCCCTTGCCCGCAGGGACCCCGCGCCCCTGCAGGGAGGCTCCGGGCACCGGCTCTGGGCACCGGCGCTGGGCACCGGCCCCGGGCCGCGGCAGTGGATGCTCCCGAAAAGCTGCCCAAGCCG
>VXBJ01003246.1:157157-169666 GCA_013400055.1 Nycticryphes semicollaris | reverse complement strand
CGCGGTGGCCGCCGCCATGGCCCTGCTGGCCTCCAGCCTCATCTTCCAGCTGCCGTCGGGGCGACCCGGACCCGGTCCCGCTCGAGGGGCTCTACCGGAGCCAGCGGCCGCCGTGCTGCTGCCGGTGTCGGCCGTGCTGGCCGCCCTCTGCCTGGTGCTCAACGTGAGCTGCCTCCTGCTCTGCCTCCTCCACGGCTACTTCAGCACCGAGCTGTGCCGGGGACAGCCCGGGCTCNCCCCCCCCCCAAGTCACTGTCCCTGAGAAAGGGGGTTGTGGGGGGTGAACGATGCTGCACTTGAACATTCACCTCTGATGAACCCCTGGATGTAAACATGCCCCTCAATTTGGGGTGCCGCTGCTCTTGGTGACTGTATTGACCAGGAGCATGTTTACAGCAGCCCACCCACCTGCACTAATAGATGCTAATTAGTTTCCCCAGTAACATCCCTGTGTAAACCCAGCGTGTCCATTAGGGTCCCTCTCCAGGCTTGCAGGAGTACATGGGGTCACCCTAGCTGCCAGCCCAAATCAGGGACAGGATGCATCCAAAATCTGCCCCTGGCCGTGGTTGGGAGGACATTCTGGGCCTGTCCATGATGCCCAGGAGCACCCAAAATCTATCCCTGGCTGGGAGGACATTCTGGACCTGCCCACAGTGCCCAGGAGCACCCAAGGTCTGTCCCTATGCAGCGAGAGAGCTGGGCTCTTGGGGGTCACTGCCGGGGTGACAGCACAGGCCACTCAGGTGGCACCAAAACGAACGCAGACCTGGGATCATTAACCAGGGACATGTGTTGACTTAATCATTACCAGCACATTTACACCTGGCAAAGCCATTTCTGAAGCCATTCCCCTTCTCCTTCCTCCACCAAGACCTGGGCTGGTGGCTCCTCTGCCTGCACCAGCCCAGCCCAGCACCACTCCTGGGTGGGGAAAAAAACCAAACCCAATTTGGGAATAATCAGATTTAACCCCATATTGGTGAAAAGTGGTCTGCACACAGAGGTCTCGCGCACTGGTCCCTGCGGGTCCAACTTTGACCCAAGTCCAAACTCATTTAAAGGAAACAACAGCATTTCAAGGGTTAGTTTTGCCCCTAATTAGACAAAGCCATCAGTGCCTCCCGCTCCACACGCCAGCTGGGCCGGAGGCACTCCAGCAAGTGGCATCATCATCTCGTCTCAGCATCGTCCATGCGAAACCGATGCTCAGTCCGCTCCGTAACGAAGGGGGATGTTTCTGCAAGACACAAAAAAAAAGATCCCACAGCAAACTCCCCTCCTTCGTGGGGAAGCGGAGTTTCTCCTGGAAAACCTTTACGGCAGAAAATTCCCCATCAGCTGGAAAAATCCGCCTGCGATCCGGTAGGGATCTGGGCTGTGAAATGCTGGGCTTTCCAAAGCGCGAGGTTCAGCTTCCAAAATCCCGAGCGTGAAACGGGAGCAGCGTTAATCAGATGCAGAGTCACAGGTCGAGGGAGGGAAGGTGCTGGCAGCGGGACAGCCCGTGCCCTCACCGTGGTGACTCGTTCAAGGGCTTACAGGACAGAGTAGCCATCACTGCACAGCCCAGGGCCCCGCTGGTGCCTCTCACCAAGCAGGAAAGCTCTTCCCAAACAATTTGACTTTAAATCCTATTTTTCCGCTCTGTTTCAGAACCCCTGGCAAAGCGAGAGGCTGCTTTTGGCTTTGCTGCAGGTGACACGAGGTGCTGGGAGCCCTGGGCTGGTGCCCCTCTGCCCCGGGATCTCAAGCAGATCACTCAGTCTGGCCGTGCCTCAGTTTCCCCAAGTGTGACTCGAAGGTTACACTCATCTTTGGGAGGAAAAGGGCAGGTCTCGGGGACAGCAGGACGCTGGTAGGGCACAGCCCCTCTCCCCCACGATGTGGGATGCCATTAGCCACCATCTCCTGGTGGCCGAGCTGGCCTGGCCCCACCGGGGGCCGGTTTCATTAGGGGACCCGCTCACGTCCCAGGGACCTTTCCCACGTTGGGCCTGTCACACTGAATTACCGCTCCGCGTCTCAGCCCCGCGCTCAATAGTCCGAGCCAGCTCCAAACAAAGTCCTCCTCCTCCCCACTAATCCCCCCCTCCCCACCTCAGGTAATTAATAAAACAAAGCGGCTGCTCNGGGTGGAGGGGAGGGGGCCAGGCCATGCTGGGGTGGGGGTCCAGGCCAGGGCAGAGCATCCTTGGCTGCTGAATTCACCCTGCAGGGTGGAAGGAGCTGGTCCTGGTGGGAAGATGGTTGTGCTGCTGCCCCTTCAGCTGGTCTTTCCAAGCCAGGGCATGTTTTCACACCGTCTCCCTGGGACTTTTGGAGGTGGGGGACAGGATCAGCAAGGCCTTGTGCACCCCTAGTTGTTTCCAGGGACTCTTTGCAGCTTCCCAGCATCACAGTCCTGCCAGCATCTCTCTGAGCACTCACCTTTCCAAACTGCCCCCCTGCCTGAGTCGCCTGGCGCCCGTTTGCCACACTACGCTGCGTCCCCTAACGACCTCATCCTGCTTTCCCAATTAGCGGAGGCATCCTCTGGTGAGAGCAGCCTCCAAGCCCAGCAAAGGGTGAGGTTTGCCAGGTCAATCTGGCTCCCAAGACCCCCAAGCCGAGCTGCCAGCGGCCCAGCAGAGAGTGAGCCCTGGAAAGCGCAGGCATCAGGCGCTGGGGTCGGTGCTGGGTGGGAAACAAAGGCTCTGCTGGAAAGGAACTGGTCTTTTCATGTGTTTTTAAAGCTCAATTCAAGTCCTGAGCCCCCTCCAGACAAAAGGCTTGCAATCTGAGCTGAGCTCAGAAACCCAGTCCCAAGGGGGAAGAGTGAACCTGGCCTTGCTTAATTCAACACGCCAGCACTTTTACTTGTCATTCTTTCTTCAAGGGGGAGAGGGGCTCCACACACCTCAGTTTTGTTCTCTCCAGGGTTTGCCAAAGAGGGGCAAATCACCTGCAAAAAAGCCTCCCTACCCCGTCCCTCCCAAGTCCCTGCTCCCATCTGTTTCCCCAAGCACAGGCAGGGAGAATTTGGAATTTCAAGCCATCTCAGAAATCTCCTGTTCCAGAGCAGGAACAGAGTCCTGCAACCCATCAGCCCAGGGGGAAATCCCAGTTCAGCAGCAGTCCCTGGGCTCATAACCCAACTCTGAATCTCTTCTCTATGCAAAACCAGCCTTTCTTTTTCTCAGCAGGGCCCAGAGCATCGGCCTTTTCCTTCTGCTGAGACCAGAGCCAGGAGACTACTCAGACCTGTGGTTTTTTCTCACCCATTTTGCAGGGCAGACTGGTTCCTCCTGGACAGCCGGACGGTTCGCCACGTCGCCATCGGCTTGTTCTGCTGTGGGGTCTCAGTCTACTTAACAGGCAAGTGCTCATTTCCCACCAGCACAGCCCAGCCCAGCAGGAACTGGGCATTTCCAGCCCAGCCCATGCACCTTGGGCTGGTTTGCTGAGCGCTCACGAGCTGCTGAGTTTCTACTTCAGCATTGGGTTTGTTTTGCAAATGGCTTTGCCAGCTCATTCCCGTAGCGTGAACCTTCTGCTCTCTCGAGAGCTCCTCTGAGCAGGTCAGCTGCATCGCTTTAATCCTCCTGGTTCCTCAAGATGTTCTGTGCTCTCCTTTTCCTTCCAGCTCTTGCCATCTACATGCTGCTGCTGTTTGACCTGGAGGCTGGCATCGCCAGCGCTTGTATTCTCTCCTCTGGCATCATCGTCCTGCTCATCACGGTGACGCACGCCCTGGTACGGGCTTCCCAGATTTCACGCCGCAGCCGCTCTGAGGTTTCTCACACCCTGTATGAAAACGACTCTGCCCAGCACGGTGAATCCTCCACCAGTGATCTCAACAACAAAAACGTGGCCTTACCCCGGCCCCGGCCTGAAATCCATCGGGAATTTTCCTTCCCTCCTTTCCTGGAGCGTAAATCCCAGCTGGGCTCTCCGGCCAGCAGCAACTTCACCTCCTCGGGCAGCCCCGGGCTTCGCTCTGAGAAGGAGAGCTACAACCCAGCCCGGACACACAGGACGCTGTCGGCAGAGTCGGGGCTGCTGCAGGCACAGGGAAAGCCCTGGAGCGGCGTCACTCAGGAGATGAGGAACGTGCTGTCACGTAAACCCGGAGCTTCGGGCAAGGACTCGACGCTGGTGTGAGTGGAAGTGGGGACCTTCTCACCCCATCTCATCCCCAAGGGAGCTGCAGGCAGCAGGGACCAAGATTTGCATCTCTGTTTAGAGCTTAAAATAAGTCACACCTCCATAGATCAGGGGGACGGCTGCCTTTCTACCCTCCCCTTGGGGTCTGGGCAGTCACTGCCTGATGCTCTTTGCTTCTTTTACCGAGGACACCTCCACTGAAAGCCCTTGGCCACCTGCCCCAAGTCCCCAGCCCCTCCCTGCCACTTGTCACCCCACAAACAAGAGTGGCATTGGCAGGGCAGTGGCTGGCAGTGACCCACGTGGGACCCCCACAGCTTCCTAGACTGCAGTGAAGGAGATGGACCTCATCCATGAGCAGACAGACCCTCCTTCTCCAGCAGATTCCAGCTGGTTTCTCGGGCTGTCTGTACCTCCCTGCCTCCTTCCTTGCTCCTCCCTCCCCAGGAGCCAGCACTACATCAAGATGGTTCATACAACCCACCCAGGGGGGCTTTCGCAGCCAGGCAGGAGTGAGAAACCAAGGGAGGTGATGGAGAAGCAAGTGAGATGGAAGCAGAGCAGTCTGCAAACTGCAGAGGGTGGGTTTGGCATGGCAGAGTGCCTGCTGCTTGATCACCAGCAGGTCCACCCTCTAAGCAGGGCACAGCTTGCTAAGAAGGGCCACTTAGCAGGGAAAGGGGCTGTGCCAGGGCAGCCACAGTGGCCTGGCTTTCCTCGGTGGTGGAGGGACCTCTCTAGAGCCACCAGAAGAGTGCTCATCGTTGAAGCTGAGGTCTGGGAAATGGTCTGCGTTGGCGTTGCTCGTCCTCTGCTGTGTGCAGGGCAGACACACAAGGATTAAAAGGCATCTGCTGTTTCCACGAAACACGAGGAGGTTTTGTTTGCTCTGTCCCTGCACCAATAAACTCCTCGCTGGGTACACCAGGCTCTGCCAGCCCTGCCCAGGCCCGGAGCAGCAGCTCACTCGGTTCTTCCCCAATTCCTTATCGTTCAGCAAAATGTTTCACACAGCGAAGGGAAGTCACCGATTCAAACAGATCCCCTCTCACCTCCTGTGCCCTTATCCTGGAAGACACCTGGTATCCTGAGCACAGTAATTGCTTTGGAAACTGAGTCCAGCTCTGCTTTGATCCCTGCATCCTTGGTAAATTCTTCAGGAGACCAGAACTGTTGGTTCCAGGAGAGAATAACACTGAGGTTGCATCCTTTCTAAAGTGATGTACAGCTCTGCTTCCCACTGCTTGAGAGGGGATGAAGAAAGGCTCTTTTTTTGAAGATCAGGACAGTCTCTTACTTTTTTCCCCCCTCTCTCTCCCCAGCTTGAAAGTCTCCAGCTTTGTGTTGTCTTTGTTTTGCTCCATGCCCTTTGAAACACACCGAGCCAGCAGGCTCCAAGACCCCCCAGCCTGAGTGAGCAACAGGGGAAAGTTTTAGACAGAACTTTCTTGTTGTGTTTGGTGGTTTTTGTTTTTTTTTTATTATTATTCTCACCAAGACCAAATTCAGCAACTCCCTGGCACGCACATGAAAAACTCCCCTCACAGAATGCCTCCCCAACAAAGCCAAAGTGTGCCTGTGTTACATCTACAGCCCTCAACAAAATACTGAAAGCACGACCTAGTTTTTCTGAGATACTTCTGTGGCCAAGAGGTAGAGAGAAAACCGCCCCGTAACAGTCTGCCATCGAGAAAGAAAAGAACTGGGAAGGACAAACACATCACCCCGTTCCCCTGTTGCAGAGTGCTGTGGGAAGAGACACGACTGCTCCCCAAAGCACCCCACAAAGTCCTGACCCCGGTGGCAGGATTTGCCCGCTGAGGCGCAGCACCTTGTTACCGGGAAGGCTGAAACCTCCGCGCAGCTTCAGAGATCGAACGGGTGGTTTCTCCCTCCTCCCCGTGGCTGGAGAACACGGAGCTGGGCTTGAAAGGCAGCAGAGGACAGGCAGTCTTGTCTGAACTCAGGAGCTGGCTGGAGGATTCTTGCCTTGTGGGGCAACAGCACTGTAAAAAGAAAGAGACAGTCACGTCCAGCAGGCAAGCAGGACAGCAGCAGCCATAAAAATGTGAAGAATCGAGGGCTCCTGCAAATAAAACCTCACTGTTCACAGCAGGAATGCAGCTTAGATGAGCACACCTTTCAGTACAGACATGGAGCAGCCCCCACCAGCCCCCGTGGGTGGCAAGAGAGCTATCTCTGCAGCCACACGCCACCGTGAAAACCACTAAAAATGCTGTGGGCTGCACAGAGCGTGACTCTGCAAGTGGGAAAACACAGAATCTGAACCAGCAGTGCCTAAGGCAGAGCCATTCTGCAGAGACAGAGCCTCTCTGTTTGCTGTGGTGGTTTTATCAGGGAAGGGCGTTGGGGAATTTTCTCACTCCTGCCCAGTCAGACTCCAATCCCAACCCCCTTCTCAGGGGGGACAAACACCCTACACTCAGACAATCTGCTGGAAGGTATTTTAGTAGCTGTAGCTCAACTGCAAACACATACAAAAAAATAAAAAACCCACACATCATCGTTCTGCTAGTGCTTATCTCAATGGAACTGTGCCCAAACAGAGCCAAATCTGTGACAGAAAACAGCACCAAACGCAGCTTCTCGCCTCCTCCACCTCAGCTGCATCATCTCACTCCAAGCGCCTTTGACACAACAAAGATTTAATGTTTTACGTGACCAAATGTAGCTCTTTTTTTTTTTTTCCCCCTCTTTAATGAGGAAATAAATTATTTTCTGGTTAACCTTTCGCAAACAAGATTATTTGCTTCCCAGCAAACGCAGCCAGAAGGCCAGCAGCGTGCTCTTTCAAATAACAGTCTAGAACCATGCTACTGAGACAACACATTTCTGCGGGGCTGCATCAGGTCACCGAAGCCCCCTCCCCCCCGGTCAGATGAAGTGTCACATCCCCCGCCAGCCAGGAGGGGGACTCAGATAAACAGTGTCACATCCCCCTCGCTACCTGCGGCCCTGCGCGGCGTTGAGCTGGTCCTTGATGGCGATGGCGTGTTTGAGCAGGCTGTCGATGCTCTTGAAGTAGACGCTGCTGTCGGTCATGTTCTTTATGGCACTGAAAGGAGGAAAAAAAAAAAGAGAAGGGGAGGGAGGTTGGAGGGAGAGGGAGGCCCCGGGGTAGTATTTCCGAAAGCAGCGTGTGGTTTTAGCGCACACAGCCGGTGCTGGAGGGGGTTCAGAGAAGGGCAACGGAGCTGGTGAAGGGTCTGGAGCACAAGTCTGGTGAGGAGCGGCTGAGGGAGCTGGGGGGGGTTCAGCCTGGAGGGGAGGGGAGACCTTCTCCCTCTCTAAAACTCCCTGAAAGGAGTGGGGGTGGGAGGTCGGTCTCTTCTCCCAAGTCCCAGGTGATGGGACAAGAGGAAAAGGCCTCAAGTTGCACCAGGGGAGGTTCAGGTTGGAGATCAGGGATGATTTTGACATGGAAAGGGTTCTGAAGCCTTGGACCGGGGCTGCCCAGGGCAGGGGTTGAGGCCCCATCCCTGGAGGGATTTCAAAGCCAGGGTGACACAGTGCTCAGTGACGTGGGTTAGTGATGGGTTTTATCAGAGTCAGGTTGATGGTTGGACTGGGTGATCTTAAAGGTCCCTTCCAACCCTGAAAATTCTGTGATTCTATGACTGTTAATAAGAAGCCTCAAGTTTATATGGATCTTCACACCTTAGCTGGCTGGTGGGTGGATTTAGGGTAGGAGATTGGCAGGTCCGCACCACGCAGGGAACTGGGGAAGAGCTCTCACACTCATCAAAAATTCACAGTAAGGGTGCAGAGAGCGCTGGCCCCCACCCTCAGCCCCCCCTGCCTTACAGCAGGGAAGCACAGGCAGGCTGGGGGGAAATCTCCTGTACCTGCAGGCGTACTCCACTGTGTAGATGGCTCCTTGGCTCTGCTCCTCCCAGCTCTGCATGTCCGACTGCAAGAGAAGAGGAGAGGAGAGAGCAGTGTTAAGACACACACGGGGCAGACGCAGCCGATCCGCTCCCCCAGCCCTGCCCAAACAAGGGCTCTGCCTGCTTTTCACTGGAAATTGAGCTTGGATTCTGTCTCCCTTGACAGAACTCTTGACAGTCTGTGACACTCCAGGCACCGAGCCACTAGCCTTTAAAAGAAACATTTATTGTGTGTATTTCTGGGAGGGCTACTAGTGCAGGCAAACCTTTTGGATATTCTGGCAAAATTCCCCCCCCCTTTTTTTTTTTTTTTAGATATTTTAGCCCACGAGCCAGCTGAGAGCCACAGTCAGGCAGGCTGGGAAACAGTGGACCAGCGGGATGTTTCAGAGCACTCGGATCCCCCCCGTGTGTTTGGCTCAGCAGGATCTGATCTAGCACAGCTCCCGCAGGGTCCAGTCCTTAAACCCTTCATCCAAAACCAGGTAAAAAAAGTTTCTTTCACAGCACTCAAACTTCTCTTTTCCTTAGACCTGCCATTCATAAACGTTTTCACAGCCGCAGGCACCCCTGTCCTCCGCTCTGCTCCGAAACTCCGGTGCCAAGCAGCAGCCGGAATGGTGCCCTCCCCTCCACCAGCTGGAAGGAGCCCTCTGAACGCCACACGCATCGGGGCAGCACCGTTCTGCCACGGGACAGAACTGTAGCTCTAAGGAAAAGGCAAAGCAAACAAATACACACAATCACTACGAAAGCACAGCCGAATTCAGAGGTGTAGCTCATCAGATAACTATTTCGAAAGTCCTTAAGCGCTTCAGGCACTCTTTAAAAATACATTCTCATGGGAGCTAATTCTCCAGTCTATTCTGCTGGGTCTTGTTACCAACCCGGAGGGAATCCAAGGGCCTCTTTCTGTGAGTGAAGGAGGTTGGGCAGGAGCTTGGACTTCGTCCAAAAATCCGCTTCTGCTGTTCAAAGCCTGTCCTACATCAGGACGCTTGACCACAGCGCTCTAAACTACAAAAGAAACAAGCCTTGACATGCAGCTCTGCAGGCAGTTCTCTGCAGGGGAGAAGGTCCTTTGACCTGGGACTCGCAACCCCACAGAGACCACGCTCGTCCAGAGTCCAGTTGTGTTTTATCTGTTGCTGGGAACCCGCTTTGCGTGCGGAAGCAGCCGCCAAAAAGCACAGAAACTCTCCTGAGCCTCCTCACCCTGCTCTCTCCAAGAGGAGCCCAGGTGATTTCTAACACCCACTTAGACCCTGACACCACTCTGGCTCAGTCATGTGTCACAGCCACCTGCCTGTGTTCCTGCCCTTTCTGAGCACCAGCAGATTTTAATCATTTCCCAGTATCAGAGCCAGTGATGTCTGTTCCCAGCATTTCCACGTCTTTAATCAGGAATCAGAGCCTTTCCCTAGAGCTCCTCACTTCTTAAATCTTTTCTTGATGTCCTTTCTTCAGATTGCTGGGACGTGCCCTGGGATGGGGTTTAAGAACTAAAGCCAGCTATTAATATACAACAGAGCTAATGATACTTTACTGTCGCTTGGAAGTAAATTAATGAGGAGATCTAAGTTCTCCAAAGAACAGGAGGAATCCAGAAAGGCCTTTCTGCGCAGAGCGACGACGCGCAGGGGCCTTGCATCAGGCTGCGTCTTATCGGGGAGGAGGTAAATCTGCTTGGAGAGTTCGAGATGCTGAGGAAGGTATTAAGATTATTATTTGATCAAATCACACAAAGTTGCTTGTTGTAAAGGCTGGGAGGTGACCTTCCCTTCGCAGAAACTTTTCTCCCAGCCCCCCTCTTAATTTTTCCTAGGTTTAATCCCTCTGGGAATCTCAAAGGCTGTGTGTTTCAGGAGAGCTCAGCCAGCCAGAGCCAGAACTGCTGCATGACCAGAGGAAAGCTGGAAATCACCAATAAATCCTGTTTCCTTTATACATTACCTACATCTTGGGACTAAATTACCTGAGAACAGATCCACGCAGAACATGCCTTCTCCTTCTTTTCTATTCTGAGGAATTAAAACCACCTCACTTTAATGCCTTTGCTCTGATTCAGATAAAACCTGACAGGCTTTTCACGGCGCACAGCCCTGCTGACACCCTCCTCTTCCAGTCTCCAGCCACGAAGCCAATAGGCTCTGGCAGAGCAACCCAAAATATCCATCCCCAGCTAATCGACCACTCTGCTGTGATGATGGCCCTGTCAGGGCCCTGAGCACATCCCTCTCTCCCAGGGTTCGAGGGCTTGACAAGCCCAGCCTGTTCGCTGCAAAAAGCAGTGCCTGAAATTGGGATAAAAATGAGAGTGGGAGCAAGGAAAACAGAGAGAATCTGGCCACAAGGCCACTACCAGCAGCTTGGCAGCACAGCCAGCACACTGGGCCCAGCTGAGTTATGTTTAACCCTCACAGTTCCTACTAGAGACTGGTTACCAGCAGGGAGGAGAGTGCACTCCCAAAGACTTGCAAAGCCACCACTGCCCCAGCTGGGGCTAGTGGCCAGGGGGCTGCAAGATGAAAGCATCAAAGACCAAAGGTATCTGGTGGTCGTGATGGCTACAGTCACAGGAAGGACACCAGGCCCTTGTGTCTGCTGCTGGCATCCACGGGACAGCACAACTTCCTTTCTCACGGGAGGAAAGGAGAAAACAGCAGCAACTTTGGCTACAAAAGAGAATTCTCCGGGATGGCTGCAGCTGGGAAATTAACTCAGATGAGCCAGAGAGGTTACAGAACACTGCAGATAACTCTGAAGAGCAGGGAAAATGCGAGAATTGAGGTTTTTTAGATCTTGCCCAGCATAAACCCCACTGCCAACCACCATGCACTGCGTCCGGTGCCGTCACTCGGCTGTCACTTCCATCAGCGCTTCTACCCCTCGCCCTCGTTCCTCAGTGATGGAAACCGATCCCTTCCCTCTGCATGACTTGTCATACAATTTGCTCCATTTCCTTTTGTTCAGGACCCATTCCCTGAAATCCTGATTAAATGAAAGCAAGTGACAGCTCAGGAATAACATTACAAACCTGTCTCCCGCACGCCAGTGATGCTATTGCACCAGCATGCGCTATATATACACATACATCTCCATATACCTTCCCTTGCACAGAGACACGTATATAAAACGTTAATAAATAATTGAATAATAAAGTGTCACAATCCAGGTTAATTTGGAAACCAGGGCTGTAAAGCAAAGGTGAAAAATGGGGCCTGACAGTGCATTAGCATAGACATGAAGCAGTAATCTATTCATGAGACATCACTCCTAATGAATCATGACTGGCAGAAGAGGGAGAAGGACAACAAGGCTGGCATTAAAGTGTCTGCGCTCCGTGCTCTGGAGGAAAGTAGGAACACAGCTGTGAGATGCGATTCATTATCCCCCCTTTGCCTCATGTGGGCTCTTTGCACTTGTTTCTTCCCGCTCCCATTCCCTCCTCTCACCCTCCCCCCACCCCCACCCCTTATTTTATGTAGGAAATAAAAAAAAAATCTCCCAGCGTAGGCAGGAGTAATAAGATTTAACATCTCCCTCCTCCCTGCACAAGACAGACTACTCATTTTTCTTTGTCTCCACACACAAGTCCAGCCCCGAGAGCACAGGACCACGNTGGAGCCCAAAGTGAAGCACGACTCACTTTGTGCTGTGCCAGCTCCGGAAGGGATCTCCGCACGTGCTCCTGCAGCCGGTACAGCGCCACGGAGGGCTCGTTGGCCAGGACATACATGCTCTCCGTGAATTTGTCTGTAACTACAGCAAGAAAAAACAACAGAGTTTCCAGAAAGCAGGAAGCAACAGGAGGGAAGGTTGTAAAAGGGTGCCCTGGTCCCATCCTCAACACAACAATGGAGAAGCAGGAGCAAAACACCACTTTTTGTTTGTTTTTTTATAACCAGGATGTGAAAGCAACATCCCACTAAACAGACAGCTCTGACTACCCATAACAGCATCTTCAGCCAGCCCTGAGCTGGGCTCCAGCCACAGACAGAATCACAGACTGATCTGGGGTTGGAAGGGACCTCTGGAAATCATCATCTCCATCCCCCTGCCAGAGCAGGGTCACCCAGAGCAGGCCCCACAGGAATGTGGCCAGGTGGGGTTTGAATGTCTCCAGAGATTCCACCACCTCTCTGGGCAGCCTCTGCCAGGGCTCTGCCACCCTCAAAGTGAACAGATTCCTCTTCATGTTTAGATGGAACTTCTTATATACAAGTTTGTGCCCATTTCCTCTTGTCCTGTCACTGGACACCACTGGAAAAAGCCTGGCTCCATCCTCCTGACACCCACCCTTTAAGTGTTGATCAGATCCCTCCTCAGTCTTCTCTTCTCCAGACTATAAAAAGACCCAAGTCCCTCAGCCTTTCCTACAGAGAGAGACACACCAGCCTGGGATGTCACTGCCTCCACAGTCCCCTGTGAGCTCTGGTTATTCTGGTTTTGGGG
>VXBJ01003246.1:123251-133356 GCA_013400055.1 Nycticryphes semicollaris | reverse complement strand
TGGGGGAGGTGTGCCAGCACAGCCCGGGGGCACCCTTTTCTCCCCACGGCTGAGCGTCCCGGGTCTTCCCATCCTGCACCCCCCACCCCAGCCTGGCCCAGGGGGTCCCCGGGGTGGTGGCTCGGCGAAGGACATGGACTGGCAGGGTGGGCAGGGGCCTCCCAGACCCACACCCCGGCGCTGATGGTTTGTGCTGGGTGAGCTCCTGACATCCCAGAAAGTCCCAATTAGCTGGAACCTCCCGGAGCCCGACCCCACCAAGCCATTTATTCTTTCTTCCCCCGTAGTGGGAAGACAGGGAAAAGTTTGGTGCTGCTGGGGTGGCGAGCCCCAGGAAATTCCTTCCTTGGAGCATCTCCGAGCAGGGGAGGAAGGAGTTGGTGCTGTGGAGAAGCTCTGGGGCTGGTTGGCTCCCAGGGGACTTGATGGGGTGAAGGTGCTGTGAGCTTCAGCCCACTCCACACCCCGGGAATTTTCCTCTGCGGCTGGAGCCGGGGTCAGGTCACCTCCAAATCTTCCATCGGCAGCTGGGTCTGGAGGCAGAAAGCCCCGCGGAGCTGCTGCGGGAGGGAAGGGCCTGCAAACGCTTTCTTCTTTAGAAAATATAAGATAAAACCTGGTTTTGCACCCCCCAGAAGGTACTTTTCCAGCACTGAACACGGGAGGGGGGTGGGGTGGGTGGGGGGTGTCTCCTTTTTTCTCGCCATTTTGCTCTTTCTTGCTATTTTTGTCCCATGAAAGCGGAAGGGACAGAATGAGAAATCAAGGGCTGGAAAAATGGAGCATCAGGGATGGGGAAACCTGTGGGCTGAGCCAAAGCTTCAGCTCTGGGCAACTGGGAGAGGCACAGGGGGGCTCCTGGTGTCCCCTCAAGGATGGGTGCTCCCCCATTTGTTGTTCTGGCTGGGGGTCAGAGCCAAGGGACCTGCAGGGCCTGTGTTGGGGGGGGGGACGTGACCAGCAAACCCCTTGCTGGATCTGCCAGCCTGTGGGGAGACCCTGGGTCTGGTTTGAGCTCATGGCCACGTGGTGCTGGGACCAGCGTGGCCCCATCTGGGATTTGGGGATGCTGGTTGAATCGCTGCTTGGCTGGTTTGGCAGCATGGGGTGCTGGTTAAAATCCCAAACAAAGCCAGAGCGGGGCTGGTGGGGGCCGGGAGGTGGTTGTTCCCACGCCAGGCGGTGGTTACGGTGGGATCTGGGCAGTGGTTGTGGTGGGATCCAGGCAGTGGTTGTTCTCACGCCGGGTGGGCGATGTTGTCTGACTCCCCTCCGAGCCTGGAGACCAAATGATTTAGAAAATACTCATCCTGGCTGCAGTCAAACAGATGGATGGGAGATTTTCGGCGAGCGGCGGTGCCGGCTTTGTGCTCCATGCACCGCACGCCGGCTCCGGCAGCCGATGGCCTCCGCTGCATGTTAATGCTGGGGGGGCCCAGCTCCACCGGCTCAGCCACAGCCGGGCTGGGGGGCTGCAGGACCCCCACGCTTCCCCCCACCATGGAGATGTGTGTCCCACCTCCAGCAATACACCAGCTGGGTGCTGGGATGTCACCGTGGGTGGCACTGGTGGCGGGGGACATGACACGGCGGGGTGGCTCAGTGGGTTGATGGGTGGCACCACCACCTCTATCCTGGCCCCGCATCAGCTTCGTGCCGGCAGTGAGATCAGACTCTCCCCAGGTTAATGGCATCTTGCTAAAGTGGGGCTAATCCTGCTCTCCCCGGGGCTCCTGGGGCTTGGTGTCACCGCGGCCTTGCGGTCATTAATGGCCCGATGGAGGGAGTGGGCGAGTGGTGGCCTCCCAAACCTTCCCCCCCCCCTCCATCATCCCCATCTCGCCTCTCCTTGCAGGTCAAGGATGGTCCATGTGATGGGGGATGCCGGCTGCTGGGTCCTGCTCGGGCTCTCCCTCCTCCCCATCGCCGTCCTGGGTAAGTGCTGCTGGGGCTTTGTAGCCAGGGCTAATTAGCCAACAACAGTGACCAGCGGCAAATAACGAGCTCTCGGAGATAATAAATAGTGAGGGTGAATAATAATAAAAATAAAATAAAATAACCAAGAGAGGGCTCAGGCTATGCCCACCTCCCAGCCCCCCTGCAACTCCCTGCCCTGGGTTCTGGGGGATTATCGAGGGAGAAGCCCCCCAGGCGACTGTGGACCCCCCCTGACCTCCCGCTGGGATCCCTGCAGGCCAGACCATAAATCCTTAATCCCTTTGGTGACACCACCAGCCCCCTCCCCAGCACAGAGCTGAGCTCCCCCCCTCCCCAGGGATTTCTGACTGGGAGAGCCAGTGTCCCCCCATCCTGTGTGGTGGGGGTATCATAGCATGGGGGGGGAGTTGGGATCCCCCCCACCCTGGTACCCACCCTATGTGTGTCTTGGTGAGCAAAGGGCTTGGGGTGCGATGGAGGGTGGGGAATCAAGGCTGGGGGGCAGGGAAGGTGGCAAGCAAGGATTAGTGGCCGTCCCCTGTCCCCAGCTGGCTGGGCTCTGCGGGGAGCATCCCCCTGACCTCACTGGGAGCTGGGCCATGGGGGTTCCTGAGATGTGTGGGATTTGGAGCAGTGGAGCCGGGAGCATGCACAGGCTGGGGCAGGATTAGTGCAGGGGGAGGAGGAGGAGGAGGTCACAGTCACTGTCACGCTTTATCCTGGCAGGGGGGGAATGGCTTTCCTGCTGGTGCACCAGGGGGTGGGTGGTGCTGAGTGGCTGGTGAGGGGCCCACCTCTGCAGGCAGGGACGGGGAGCAATGATACCCCCATTTGGGACCCATGGGTGCAGAGCAGTGGTTACAGCCTGGTAGCATCCTGGGGCGGGGGGACGGGGTCTTGGCTGAGTTTGGGGGCTTCAGCCCTAGAGGGGCAGATTGAATTGGAGGCTGCACATCGCCCCACTCCGTATTCTTCCTTGGGGGACACAGGGGTGCCTGGTATGGACCTCCCAAAACCCTGCAGTGCCCCCAGCTCTTCCCCCTTACCAACAAGAGCCAAGCAGGAGCTCCCGCTGCCCATCCCCATAGTATCTGGGCACCTCTCCCCACAGGCTCCCAGGACGATGGGAAGGTGATCCACATCAACAGGGTGCAGCACCAGGCTGTGCGTGTGGGGCTGGGGGAGCCCGTGGCCCTGCCCTGCCTCTTCCTACTCCATCCCTCCGCCTCGCTGGGGCCCAACGAGCCCCCCGACCCTCCCCGCGTCAAATGGAGCAAGGTGCGCTCAGCCACCGGCCAGAGGGAGGACGTCCCCATCCTGGTGGCCAAGGACAACGCAGTGAAGGTGGTGAAAGCCTACGAGGGCCGGGTGTCCCTGCCGGGCTACCCCCGCGACCGCTACAACGCCACGCTGGTGCTGCGCGCCGCCCGCGCCAGCGATGCGGGGCTCTACCGCTGCGAGGTGGTGGCCGGCATCGACGATGAGCAGGACCTGCTGCCCCTGGAGGTGACAGGTGAGCCGGGTGCCCTGCCGTGGGGTGGCATTGCTGGGAGAGCCTGGGAGGGGACAGGGGTGGGTGTTAAGGGTACCGTGACGGGGTGGCGTGGGTGCCCGTGTGTGGGTTGTGCGTCCCACGCGGGCTCTACAAGCCGTGCGCCTCGTGTGACCCCTGCACCTTGTGCGAGCCATGCACCACGGGCAAGGATGTGCAAGCTGCACGCCCCGTGCAAGCTGTGTGCCCCGTGCAAGCCCTGCACCTCGTACAAGCCGTGTGCCCCACATACTTCATGCACCCCACATACTTCATGCACCCCGCATGCCTCGTACAAACCCATGTACCTCATGTACCCTGTGCACCCCATGCAAGCCCTGCATGCCCCCTGTGAGCCGTGCAAGCCTCGTGCAAGCCTCGTACAAGCCACGCACCCCGTGTACTTCACGCACCCCACGCAATCCCTGCACCTCGTACGAGCTGCCTGCCCCATGCGCCCCACGGCACAAGCTGGGCCGGCTCCGTGCCATCCCCGCCATCCGCTGCCCTTCCAGGGGTCGTCTTCCACTACCGCCCCGCGGGCCAGCGCTATGCCCTGACCTTTGCCACCGCCCGCCGCGCTTGCCTGGACAACTCGGCTGTCATCGCCTCACCCCAGCACCTCCAGGCCGCCTTCGAGGACGGCTACGACAACTGCGACGCGGGCTGGTTGGCCGACCAGACCGTGCGGTGAGTGTGCGGGGCAAGGGGCTACCATCCAGGCACACCCGGCCATGGAGGTGAGCGCCGGCTGTGCCCCCTCTCCGGCAGGTACCCCATCACCCTCTCCCGGCCTGGCTGTTATGGAGACCGCAACAGCCTCCCCGGCGTCCGCAGCTACGGCCGTAGGGAGCCCGGCGAGGAGTACGATGTCTACTGCTACGCCCGGGAGCTGCGAGGCAAGCGGTGGCTCGGTGTGCGCCGGGTGGGCGAGCGGGTGCCGGGGACATCCCTCCGGGGAGGTGGCTGTGGCCGGGAGTGTGGGCATCTCTGTGGATCTCCTGCCTGGCACAGTTTGGCTGTGGGATGGGTGCTAACCTCGGTGCCAGCTTTCGTGCTGGTGTCATGGAGACTTCCAAAACAAAAACCCCACCACCGCTGGGCTCTGAGCTCTCATGACTTTCCATCCCCATGTCCCCAACGGGCTGCGCTCTCTTGCAGGGACGGTGTTTTACGCCACGGTGCCGGGGCGCTTCACCTGGCAGGGGGCCCGGAGGCACTGCCGGAGCCGGGGGGCTTCGTTAGCCACCACGGGGCAGCTCTACCTGGCCTGGCGCGACGGCTTGGACCAGTGTGACCCGGGCTGGCTGGCCGATGGCAGCGTCCGCTACCCCATCAGGCTCCCTCGGAGGAAATGCGGCGGCGAAGCCTCGGGTGTCAGGACCCTCTACCAGTTCCCCAACCGCACCGGCTTCCCCCCCCCACCTCCAAATTTGACGCCTATTGCTATAAAGGTAAAGGGGAACCGGCCGTGATGCCGGCACCGTGTCCGACCGTGTCCCCCCGCTCAGGTCCCCCACCAGTCCCAGCCCTTCTTCCCTTGGGAATTGGTGGGCACGGCTGGGAAAATGGCTATGGATGAATATTTAATTGGGGAATTAATGAGATGAATGAGGAGAGCTGTGCCGGGAGGGAGCGTAGCGCCACGCATCACCCTGGTGTGGTGCAAGGCTGGGGGGTGCGGGTGCCTGGTACTGAGCCCTGGCTGGGGGGATGTGAGTCCCCATTTGTGCCCGAGGCCCCCATCCTGCCCCAGATTCCCTGTTATGTCCCTCGGTCCCTGTCACCGTCACGGCTGATGCTCATGGTTTCACCACAGCACATGCGGCCGTGGGGCAGAGGGAGCCGGAAGAGCCGGTGCCACCCACGCCTGACCCACCGGGCAGCAACAACGTGCTGGTGGAGCACGGTGAGGACCTGGACACCTCAGGGGACACCCGGGACACCCTCCATGACCGCTACAGCCTCCTGCCACAGCCGGGGCCCGTGGGGCTGGGTGAGGATGAGGACGAGCAGTTGCGGCTGGCGAGTAGCAGCCCGGTGGCACAGCGCGGTGACCTCCCCAGGGCTGCCACGGTGGCTGGTGGCCTGGGGCAAGATGACGATGGCACATCCCTGCCTCTCACCACCGCCTCCTCGCCGGCTTGGCCCCGTGAGGATGAAGCTCTCAATGTGGTGGACCAGGCGCCGGGGAGCTCTTGGCAAGACCCATCCAGCACCAGCCCAGCTCTGCCAGCGCAAGAAGCCCTTGGCCCTGAGGAGCCCCTGGCCTCCTTCCTGCCACAGTCCCAAAGCCCAGCCCAGGAGCATGTCACCAGCTCACCATCAGGGCTGGGGACGGTCCCCAGCATGGTAGCGGAGACCCCCAGCACCCCACCAGCCAGGCGGAGCAGCCACGCTGGGCTGAACGGGCGCTACTTCCAGCTGCAGCAGCAAAGCCAGGAACCCCCAGTGGCTGCCGGGGACCCCCTGGTGGCAACTGGAGATCCCACAGTGGCTGGGGACCCCACAGTAGCTGGGGACCTGCTGGGGACAGTCACCCAGGCCCCTGTCCTGGCCCTGGAGGTGAAGGGAGTTGCAGCCAATGTGGTGGAGACATGGAGCTTCTCCCGCACCAGCACCGAGAGCCTCCGGCAGGAGGGCACCTACTCGCCCTCCAACGTACTGGAGGAGGAGATCAGCCCCAGTAAGTGATGCCCAAAAGTGGCTGGAGGGGGGGTCCTGGTGGGGGCTGTGCTGGCTTGGGAACCCCATGGCTGTGCCATCTCTTGCAGAGTTGATGGCACCGGCCACCGCCCCGGTGTCCCCCTTGCCACAGGCACCTGCCCGGAGGGATATGCCACGGTGGAGCCCCCGCATGGCCCCCCGCAATCCTGGGGGATCCACACAGACCCCCCCTCCATCATCCCTTTCCCTGCCTGCCTCCATGGCTCCCCACGATGCTCTCAGCCACCAGGACGTCACCGCAGCTGGGGCTCAGCCCCGTGTTCCCAGCACACGTGGAGACTCTCCCCGGCCACCCGCAGATGCCGTCGAGGACTTCTCTGGGGATGCTCTCTCCCAGGAGGATGGTGGCTCCGTCATGCCACGGCCCCCACTGCCCCCTGCCCCACTGGTGGCTGAGGGCCCCGAGATGGCCCTGCAGCTCCACGGTGATGGCGTTGACGGCAGTGGTTCCCCAGGCGATGGCTCGCTGGAGAGGCAGAGGAAAGCGGTGACCTTCTTGCACCCAGACAGCCTTGGTCCCATGGGGCACCCCGCCACCCCTGGTGCCACCAAAGTGGCTGCTACCCAACTCCATGGGGAGCTCAGCCCCACAGCTCCCAATGGGGAGCCCAGCCACGAGCAGCCATCTGGCTACGGGGATGCCTGGAAGGGCTCGGCCAAGCCAAGCAGCGAAGCAGCCGTATCCCTCCCAGCACGGGATGTCTCCTCACCTTCACCTCCCCCCGTGGCCAGTGAGGTGACCCCATGGGCCAGCACCAAGTGGCCAGTGGAGACGGATGCTCTGGAGCCAGCAGCCGAAGAGGGGTCTGCAGGCTTCACCTCCGTGGCCCCACAGCCCACCAGCCACCTTGTACCGGAGCTGGGAGGAGTGGAGCAGCTCCTCCTGTCCCCCCCAGCCCCTCAACAGCCCCCCAGCCCACCGGCTGTCCCCAGCCACTATGATGCATCAACACCCCCTGGAGAGGAGGATGCCTCCGGGGAGGCAAAGAGGGAAGAGCCCCCCGCACTCCCTGGCTCGGCCACTCACAGCCCCTGGCCATCTCCCACCGCCCCCCACCCATGGGTGCCGGAGGCTCCCGAGTCCCCGAGCAAGGGGCTGCTCTTCGAGCCCTCCATGGCAGCTTTGCTGGGGGGGTCCCCGCTGCTGGATGCTGACAGCGGGAGTGGCGAGGAGCTGGGGCTGGAGGAGCGGGAGCTGCTGGCCTGGGTGGGCGCTGACAATGCCAGCCAGCACGGTGAGCACGGTGCTGGAGGGAGGTGTGGGTGGTCGGGGTGTTGGGAGCACCTAGAGCTGGTGAGCACTGGGTAAATAGGGCTGGGTGACAAGAGGACTGACTCATGGGGTTAAGGTGGAGGGTGGGGTTTTTTTGGGGGGGAGGTTCTTTTTACCCTACTCAATTTACTCACCGGGGAGTTTCTGGCATCGCCATGGGCTGGGAGTAGGTCCTGGGTTTTTCAGTGAGCTGAGCTGTTAACGTGAGCTGGGAAAGCATCCTCTTAAATGTTTAATATTTGGAGTTGATGATAATAATAGCTGGAGAGGCAGCTGTTGGCGGGGGAACGTGCAGCACACGCTGCCCAGCCCTAGCTAGCAAACTAACAATAAATATATTTAAAGAGTGGAGCCATGGCTGGGTGGGAACAGCACCAGGGTGCCAGGGCAGGTCCAGGCTCTGAGTCCTGGTGAGGAAGGGGGTCAGTGTCACAATGTCATCCATCCCATCCCCCCGAAACCTTGGCTCAGGGTGCTTATTTGCACCCCACAGCTCTGTCCGACCCTTGCCAGAACAACCCCTGCCTGCACGGGGGGACCTGCCGTGCCAACGGCACCGTCTGCAGCTGCAGCTGCGCCCCGGGCTTCACCGGGGAGAACTGTGAGATCGGTGAGTGACCGCAGCATCCCACCCTGCCCGGGTTGGGGGGGAGGCAGGATCTGGCCCTTGCCTACACACTGGATGGGAACCAGGCTTGAAACTTGGGGATGCAGCTCTACGTCCTGCTCGATGTCCCCCCATCCTCATCACCGTTGGCACCAGTGCTGGTGAAGGGGAGGGTGGCCCGGGTGGGTGGTTGGGGGGTGAGGGGGTGTCTCTGCACACCCACAGCTCTCTGTGCCCCCGCAGATATCGACGACTGCCTGTCCAGCCCCTGCCAGAACGGTGGCACCTGCATCGACGAGGTCAACTCCTTCATCTGCCTCTGCCTGCCCAGCTACGGTGGCAGCCGCTGTGAGAAAGGTGGGGAGCGCAGCCCCCGATGTCCCCCATCCTGGGATGTGTCACCATGGAGTGGGCAAGACACCCATGGGGACAATGCCCAGCCCCTGTCCCTTTGGGAGCTGGGAAGTGGGTGCAGGAATCCTCTCCCTCTCCCCCCACCCCCTCCATGATGGGGAGCTGCTCCCCAGGGTGTTGGTCCCCTTTGCCGTCCCCACTGTCCCCTTCTCCCCGCAGACACGGAGGGCTGTGACCACAACTGGCACAAGTTCCAGGGTCACTGTTACCGGTACTTCGCCCGCCGGCGCTCCTGGGAGGATGCGGAGCGGGACTGCCGCCGCCGCGCTGGCCACCTCACCAGCATCCACTCGCAGGAGGAGCACAGCTTCATCAATGGTGAGGGGTGGGAACCCCCCTGTCCCCCTGTCCCCCACCTCTCTGAGCCTCAGCAACCTCTGGGTGCTCTCTTTGCCTTTACCGTTGTGAGCTGTGGGTCCTTCTCTCCGTAGGGTTCGGGCACGAGAACACCTGGATCGGGCTCAATGACAGGATTGTGGAGCAGGACTTCCAGTGGACCGACAACACCGGCTTGGTGAGACCCTGGGAGGTGCAGGATGGGGGGCTCAGGGTGCAGGGCATGTGTGTGTGCACAGGGGCTCTCACCCTCTCTCCTATCCCACCAGCAATATGAGAACTGGCGGGAGAACCAACCCGACAACTTCTTTGCGGGCGGCGAGGACTGTGTGGTGCTGGTGTCCCATGAGATCGGCAAGTGGAACGACGTGCCCTGCAACTACAACCTGCCCTACATCTGCAAGAAAGGCACAGGTACCGCCTGCCCTGGTGTCCCCACCTCCAGGACATCCTTGTCCTGGAGTCCCCAGCATCCACATCCTCATCCCAATATCCCCCTAGGATCTCCATCTCCATCCCACAGCCCCCAGCTACTCCAATCCCCATCCTGCTGCCTCCAGGCACCTCCTCATCCTGGTCCCACATCCCCCCAGCATCCCCATCCCTGTCCCACATCCCCCAGCATCTGCATCCTCATCCCGCATCCTTAACCCAACATCCCCCAGGATCTCCATCCCCATCCCACAGTCCCCAGAATCCCCATCCTCATCCCATGTTCTCATCCCGCATCCCCATCCCACATCCCCCTGGCATCCCAATCCCAGTCCTACAGCCCCTGCCCCCTGACCTCATCCTCTCCCACCCCCTCACTCAGGAAAACTCAAGCAATTCCCCTTAATCTCTATATTTTTTCCTTTTTTTCCTCTTTTTTTTTTCCCCCCACAGTCAATTCTTCCCTCTCCACTTGTAATTTGTTTTAATTTGCCACCATTAAAACTATTAAGTTCTCATTCCTTATCTTGAAAGTTATATTAACCTCCAGCCGCTCGTTGGGAGCCGGAGGAGCGTGCCGCCCTCTCCCGCCGGCCGCCTGTTAACGATGCGCTCGCCCTGATAAGGCCATTAATTAACGAAGTTAATCCCGGGGAACACCTCGCTGCCAACCTGATGGAGGAGCCCCTCCTAAAACTACCTGCCACCGCTCCGGAGAGAACGGGTGGCGTCTGCAGGGGCGATAGTGTCGCCATCCCCATCCCCTAAAATAGTTTTAATGGTGGCAAATTAAAACAAATTAAAAGTGGAGAGGGAAGAATTGACTGTGGGGGCAAAAATAAAAAAA
>VXBJ01003246.1:91926-115109 GCA_013400055.1 Nycticryphes semicollaris | reverse complement strand
CCTCCCCACCCCTCGCCCACCCATGGGCATCCCCTGGGCACACGTAGGGGCACCCTTTCCCTCGGCTCCCCCCTCCCAGCCCGAGGCTGAGCAGCAGCGTGGGCAGCAGGGGACCCCCACACCTCCAAGGGCTGGAGGGGGCAAAGCCCAGCATCCCCCTCCCAATACCAGCACCAGGCAGAGGCTGGGAACCTGCAGGGTCCCAGTGGGTGACGGGGACACACACACACATGGTGCTTTGGCCACTAGCATGGGGGTGACATCCCCAGTGGGAGCACGGACACGGGTTCAGAAGCTGTACCCTCGCTCCTTTATTTTGTAAACAGTGTTTTTTCCTGGCATGATCCCCACTTCCTGTGTCCTTCCGGGGTGATTGGGCACCAGGCCCCCCAAAGGCCCCCACAGTCCCCGGGGATCCCATCTCCCACAGCCCCCCCTGTGGGTTAGATCCCCCAAGCCCAGACAAGGCAGCGATGCCCCACCGGGGTCTTCCCACCCTACCCCACAGTGCTGGGGGACACAGGGGAGACCAGAGCATCCCCAGGGACATCTCTGCCAGCCAGGTCCAGCTGGTTTTGCGGTGGGGAAAGAGGGGAGAGGCAGCAGCCCCCCTCCCTGCCCCCCCCAGGGACGGGCAGGACATGTCACTGGTGCTTCTTGCCGTGGCTGGCAGGAGTGGTGGGCAGGAAGAAGGCAGGGCAGCGCAGGCAGCGGAAGGCCAGGAGCTGGGGGCCCAGCGCGTAGAGGAGGTTGGTGAGGAGGAAGCTCCACCAGACATCTTCGGGGGTCTGGTAGGGGAAAGGGGTGCGGGCGTGCAGCGAGGAACCCAGGTGGGAGAACTGAGCCTGGGGACAGAGGGCAGGGAGTGGCAGAGGGTGGGGACTGGCAGCGATGGGGTGCACCAAAGGGTTGTTTCGCAGGAGGACACCCAGCGTGTCCTATCTATAGACCTGCCAGCTCCCTCCAGCCTATTTCTGTCAAACTCATCCCCGGCTCCATTAAGATCCACCGAGGCCAAAGTAATTATCAGGCAGCGGCGGTGGGAACTGCTCCACATGCAGCCACAGAGACGTGTCGTGTGTCCCCCTCACCGACCGTTCCCTGCCCCAGCTCAGTGCCAGTTCCCCACTTGCTGGGGACACAAAGCCAGCCTGGGGGATCCCACTGTGTCCCCTCTGCAGTGGAGGGAGGGGGGAAGGATGATGGGGCAACCTCTCACCTGCGCGACGGCGCCGGCAAACACCAGGCTCCAGTCAGGCAGCCAGGAGCAGCCGGGCAGCACCAGCCCGTAGATGCAGAGGCAGAAGAAGGGGAGGACGTAGAACATGTAGATCAGCATCTAGGAGGAAGGATGGGACACACACGGAAAGGGTCACCCCATCCCCAGTGGCACAGGGGGGTAGGGAGGGGTCCAGCCCTGCTCAGCCCCTACTCACCTGCACTTTGGGGTAGGCGACGGGGTCGCGCAGGTACGGCTCGTGCTGGTAGATGTACTCGAAGCATGAGTCGGCCGGACAGTCCAAAACCACCTGGGGATGCAGATTGCAGAGGGGAGGTGGGTGTGGGGCAGACAAACCCACCCTGGGACCCCCCATGGCCCCTCCAGGACTCTCACAGCCCCTCTGGGACCCCCATGTGGGGAGCTCACCATCCCCCTGAAGAAGGTGAAGGCTGCGGTGAGGAGCAGGACCAGGACCAGTGCCATGTCCTGGGGCCGCTGGTACAGGTGCTTGCTTTGCTCCTTTGCAACCTGGGGAGAGGGGAAAAAGTCGTATTTTGGGCTCCTCACCCTGTGGTCCAGCCCCAGGGAGGGGGAGAAAGCTGAGGGTTCCCGGGGAGGCTCCCACAGAGCCCCCACCCCGGCTCCCAACTCACTTTCTCAGGGCTGAGGCACGGCAGGGCCCTGGGCTGCTGGAAGAGCCTCACCCCAGCCCAGATGGGGATGAGGACATAGGGCAGGTTGAGCAGGAAGGCAGGGCTGAGGTCGGAGCTGTATTTCCCTGGGGAAGGAGAGCATGGGGTTAGGCACAGCGGGGCACTCAGCCCCCAGAACCCCTACTCAGCCCCCACATCAGCGCCTTCCTCCTCTGCCCCAAGTGCCTGGGAGAAAACCCGCTGGATGGATGCGGGGAACAGAGGCAGCTTGGAGGGATCAGCAAGGGCTGGGTGTCCCCACTGAGCCTCCCCCTCCATACCCCCGTACCTATCAGGTTCCCGAGCAGGAAGACGACGACACTCATCATCAGAGAGCCCAGCCAGAAGAGACCCAGGTTCCTGTAGCTCTTCCTACGGTGACATTGGGATCAGATCAAAATTTGGGATCCTCCAAGCCCCTCTGAGGGGCATCCGTGCAGATGCCACGTGGCCATGGGGAGCCACCTTGCCTCTCCCCCGCTGTCCCCGCTCACCTCTGGCCGATGGCAGCGATCATGGCGAGGTAGAGCCCGTAGTGGACGATGCCATCCCAGTAACAGATCATGATGCCGTGCGCCGTGCGCAGGTAGGGCTCACCCTGCCCAGTTGGAAGATTGCGGATCATACTGGGGGCAGGAGGCTGGTCCTTCCCACTCCCCCACCCCCAGGGGATCCCACAGGAGCTGGGGCTGCTCCCTGTATGGTCCCTCCATGGCAGGAGAAGCTTCGGGAGTGGGAGCAGCATCCGTGTTTGCCCTGGGCACACGGAGCTGCACGGCCAGGGGAGGAGGAGAGCCTGAGAAGTGGGGTGAGGTGGTACCTCTTGGACGTAGACCTCCATGAAGCCAGAAATGTAGCCATCCTCCTCCAGAGAGATGATCAAGTCAACGACAGAGGTGAAGGATAACACCACAAACACTGCGGGGGGAGAGCGAGCCAGCTCCGAGATGGTCCCATGGTTCTCCCCAAATCCCACATCTCCCCTGCCCTGCCCCGGCACGGGGTCAATCCCCACAGTGGGATGGGGTGGGGTGGAGAGGACTCACCACAGAAAAGGGGGTCCTGGAAGTGGCTCCCTCCACTGACGAAGAAGATGATGGAGATGAGGGCGGCGATCACCAGCACCACCGTCAGCATCAGCACCAGGGGGTTGCTGTAGAACGGGGCAGGGGGGGAACAGGTTCAGGCAACCTGGGAGCAGGTCAGGGGGAGGGTGGTGAAGCCCCATTTCCCCCAATCCAGGTCAAAAAACCCTTTGTCCCCACCGATTTTGACTGGTCTCCACCAAAGTAAGGGGGGAGGCAGCAGGGGAGTGCTGGACCCTGCACCCAGGGAGAGGGACAAGGAAGCAGGAGCACACAGGGACATGGACAGCAATGGGGACAGGGAAAGCAGGACCCCACTCCCAGTGACAGGATGGGGATAAGGAGTGCTGGACCCTGCACCCAGGGACAGGGACGCAATGGGGATAAGAAACCAGGAGCACCCAGTGACAGGATGGGGATGGGGACAGGGAGTGCTGGACCCTGCACCCAGGGACAGGGACAGAATGGGGACAGGGAACCAAGAGCACCCAGGGACAGGACAGGGATGGGGACAAGGAACCAAGAGCACCCAGGGACAGGGATGGGTGTCACAGCAGCCAGGCTGAGCTTGTCCTCACCATGTGCCCACAGCAAGACACGCTCCAGAAAAAGAAACCCCCTCAAAACAATCAAATAATGGAAGTGTCCCCACGTAAGTGCATTATTACCAGTGTATAATTAATTACTACACAACTAATTACTCCCACAGAATGATTAATTTAGAAGCCAGAGGCGGGTGCTGTGGTGGAGCTGCACAACACGGGACTCCTCTGGTCACCGCCAGACGTGACCGGGTGTGTGACGGGGCTCGAGACACACTGACACATGGTGGCACCGGGGCCACCAGCTCAGCGGGCCGGGCTGAGGGGCTTGGAGGCCGTCACTGCTCGTCCTACGACAGGGACTAATTAAGAAACAAGAGGACATTCCCCCTCCATGACCCAGGGGCTTCAGTTGGGGGGGTGCGGGTCAGTGCCACCTCCCCAACCCCCCCAGCTACAGAGGGGTTTCACAGAGATGGATCACGGGGGCTGTGACGGTGCTATTCCATGTGGGATGGGAAGGGAAAGAGGGGACCGAGAAGATGGGAATGAAAACTGGGAGATCTTCAGGCAAAGCCCAACCAAACGGTCGAGAAAACCCCAGCTCCGCCATTGGGAGAATTGTGGCTAAAAGTGTTTCCTGATGGTAAAGCATTAGCTACAAAAAGAAATAAAGAAAAAGAAACGTCTAAGGAATGGGAAAAGGAGGGTGAAGGGGCCCAGCAGGAAGGAAGGGACAGACGTGAGTGAGGAAAGAACCAGGGTGGGGGGACACCCAAAGGTGGCAGGTGCTGGGGCCCGAGGCTGGAAATAAAGAGGAAAAAGAAGAGAAATTAAAGGACGTAAAGAGATGGAGGGGCTCTGGTCACCTTGCCAGGGAGCAAAGCCCCGAGGCCAGGGTGACAGTGGAGGGGGGACACACCAGTCCAGGCTGGGTTGGGGCACGGTGGGGGTGTCACCGCACAATAAAAACCGAAAGCGGGGCTGTTATCAGGCAGCGTGATGGTGACGAGGCCGGTGCAGAGGGGTGGCATCGGCCACACTGGGACACGCCAGTGGCTGAGTTGCCAGGGGCAGGGGGGGACAGACACACAGGTTGCTCCGAGAGGGGGATATGGGGCTTGGAGAGGTCCCCAGTGCGTGAGGAGGGCATGGCTGTGACCAGTGGGGACACCCAGTGTCAGGGTCCTGTCCCTCTGGCCGGGGAATGGGGGTTACGGCGCTGGGGCCAGGCAGACAGAGAGGATGCTCATAAATCAGGGAGGTGCTGAGCACCCCATTCCTGGGGGATTTGGGGTGTCGGGGAGCCCTGTTACACTCTGTGTTGTGCAATGGGCTGGAGCAGCCCTGCTGGCACGTCCCCTCAGTGACGGTGGGATTTAAAAGTCATAAAGGCAGCCACGAGCCACGTCGACGACATCCCAGCCCCCAGTGGCCTTCCCCATGGGCTTAGCTGAGGCAGGAGCACCCCAAACCGGCTCCCTGCCCCTGGCTGGACCCCCAGTCCCAGGCCACCACTCCTCAGGTCCAAAATGGGACCTGGTGGCACATCCCAGGTGGCTCCTTGGACACAGCTTTGTCCCGGGCCAGGCTGGACTTTTATTCCTCCCCTCTACTCCCCCCAGCGTCCAGCAGAAGGACAGGATGGCATCATCCCAGCTCCCAGAGCTTCTTCCCCATCCCACACTCACTCTGCCAAGACGGTGGCCGCGTTGATGCCCAAGGCCACGGGGATGGCCAGCAGGGAGGGGGCGAGGGTGCCCGGCACGGGAGGGAGCTGCATCCCCGGCCCGGCCACCACCGTCACCACCACCACGGGAGCCCACGGACTTTGGCCCCTGAGAACAGGCAGCGCCCTTAAAGCGCCAGAGGCAGCCGGGAGGAAGGTTGGGGGGTTCTGGGGGGGAATCTCAGGAGGGGTCCAGGCAGCAGCCGAAGCCACGTGGCTCCCGAGGAGGGTCAGTGCCCATCTCCACACTCAAGGGCTGCCTTGAGACAGAGCACCGAGGGCTGCAGAAGGATAAAACCACTCCAGAAGAGGCTTTGAAAGCTCAGGGACTGTTTGTTTTGTTGGTTTTTTTTTTCCCCTCAGTTCATCCTGCAAACCTCAAGTACTTAAAAGAACCCAAGAGGATGCACCTCTCTGGATCTGTAAGAGGAAGAATGGCAGAAAGAAGCACGTGAAAGCCAGCACTTCATCCCTGCCTTTAATAATAATGAATGGAACCGAGGGGGAGAGCCAGGAGTTTCAAGGTCTCTGTGCTCAGCTGGGAGCCCAGCTCCTCCGCTCATTTTCTGTGCTCAAAACACCGGTGTGTGTGTGTGTGGGGGGGTTTGCCTCCCCCCAGCCCAGGGGGAGACCTGCCCCAGCTATCCAGAACTTGGGGACAACACTTAGACTTCCAGGGAATTCCATAGAGCCCCAGAGCTGGGTGCTCAACCTTTCCCCCTTCTCCCAAGCCCGTCCCCAACGTGAAGCCGTGTCACCCTCACTCTTTTGCCCTCTTGCTTCAGAGTCCGGGGTGGAGGGGGAGGTGAAGGGGGGGGTGAACTGGCCACCCTGTATTTTGCCCCAGGATTTGCTCGTCGTCATCATCATCCGTGGAAGGCACCCCGTGAACCTTGGCAGCAGGGAGGTGACAAGTTGACGCTCGTTAAGGGGTGACCATTCAGTCTACGGTAAAGGGAAGGTGCCTGAAATCAAGGCGAGGGTGGGGGGGAGAAAGAGGTGGGTGTGGGGTTTTAGTAATGAGACTTTACAGCTGAAAAACCACCACCACCCCCCAGGCCTATTTGTAGAGGGCAAAAAAGCAGCCTAACACCCTGTAAGAGATTAAAAAAAAAAGAGAAGGGGAGAGGGATGTGTGTGAAAACAGATAATCTGGGGCAAATTGATGAAATAACCATCAGATTTTCCCAAACACCAAACCCCTAACGAGCATCGCTCCGGTCTCCCAGCTCCTGTAACCCCTTTGTTTCTCCCCACCCGGGTGTTTTCCTGGTCTGTTGTGGGCCCTGGCACCGTGCTCACCACGGGTGCTTGTGCCCAGTCACCCGTGTGTTCACACCACGTGTGCAGCTGACACGGCCTCCACACGACGAGGGGCACCGGGACGTTTAGTCTTTGATCACTGGCTCCGGTGACCTTCTGGGCCCGGCGCAGCAGCCGCCACTTTGATTTGCTTTCCCCCCCACCCCCCCGAGGCCAAATTCCCCCTCGGAGCTAATGATGGGAAGGAGGAGGAAGAGGAAGGGGTGCCAAGTGGTTTCTGTTGACCCCTCTCCCCCTGCCCTGGGAAGGGGCACAGGACTTACACCACCATCAGAAGAAAACAGAGCAAAGCACCTCTTGATGAACACCGTCACCCAGAGAAGGGGCTCAGGACACCCCAGGCCGCTGCGTTGGAATAAAGGAATAAAACAAATTTTGCCACCACCACACCAAGGACACATATGGGGATCGTCACAGCATCACTTAGTTTTTAAAAGACCTGACCAGCAGAAGCCTGGCCTCACCCTGCCTCCGGGGCCACGCTGCGAGCGGGTCCGTGACAGTGCTGTGACAGTCACACGGCCTATGTGTTTGGGGTAAAGAGACTGAAAATGGCCCAGCTCCTGCAGCAAAGGCTGGCAGAGGGGCAGCCTCACCACGCTCCGTGTCTTGGGTAAATCAGGATAAACCAGCTCTGGTTTGTGCTGGGAAGGAACTGGCACCAGCATCACGTCCCCGAGGGAAGGACTGAAGGGCTGAACGTCCCCAACTCACCAGGAAAGCGCAGTTGTCACAGTGACCTTAACCATTTGAGCACAAGCTGGGCCCTGCTGAAGACCTGCCAGGTTTCTTATCGTTATTTCCCAATCTTTCATGATTATTGCCCGTGCTGATGAGCCATCCCAGGTACAACACACCCCACGCACCGCCCCCCTCCCCGTTACGAGCCGTGGGCGAGTGGCCACCAGGTGCTGGCACCCAGGAGCCACCCAGCTCCGCCGTGTTCCCAAGGTGCTCACGCTGATTTGGATATTCCCCCCCTGCAGAATAAAGCCCTGCCCGATTTACCGTTTCAAACGTTTTTATTGAAAGCCAAATCCTCGACTCCACAGCGTTAAGAAAAGTTAACAAAAAGAGAATCACACACCAAGGTATTCGCACCGAGGGAAAACGAACGCAGAAGAAACCAAACCCCACCAAACCTCACTTTGTTTTCTCCAAGACACTGGGAAGGAAGGAAGGAAGATTTAGAGCAGCCTCTCAGCCTGTGAAAACCCACAGTTAAGACCACTCTTTCTAAAGATTCTCTTTTCTAAAGATTCAGTGATTAAAACTAAAGAACGGATGAGTTTTGTATTATTTACAGACCGAACGAAGAAAATTTGGATTTGTGGAGGGTTTTTTTTCCCCTCAGGCCAAGGAAATCCAAACGGCCTTTAAAGGCTTGGTTCTTCATCACCCCGATCCATGGAAAGCGGGAGTGAGTCTCCAGGGAGCTGGGGGTGAGCTTAGTGTTCAAGAAACCCAGAGATCGGAGCCCAAGGAGGTTGCCCTGGGCCCCTCAAGCCTCGCTTCACACCCACCCAACGCCTCGTCTTCCCCGGGGCGGAGGTAAAACCACCAGGCACTGGTTTATGCAACGTCACTTGGGGGGTCAGACTGGAATTCTGGTCTGAGGACAGCATCAGAAACCCAGCTCTCCAGGGAAAAAACAACAGCCTGACCAAACAACAGCCCCAGCAGCTGGGTCACACACAGCCCCTTGATGGGATTTGCAATTAAAAAAAACTAAATCAACACACACACACACACATTCCCCCTCAGCCAAGAGCAGCACAAGCTGCGGGTCTCAGTGACAGAGGATTTGCCATCAGGCAAAAAAAAAAAAAAAAGATAAAAAAATGCATTTTTTGTGACATGGCACCGAGCAGAGTCCCTGAACTGCTCCCACCGTGAGCTTTGGTGCTCCCCTTCCTTCCGCCGCGGAAAGATCTCTGCGCTCACCTCTGCCAAACCTCAACCCGGGCCTTGTGGTGACACCGTGCTTGTGGTGACACCGGAGCACCCGGCCAGGGGCCTTCCCAGGCCTTTCTTCCAGGTGTGAAAGACGGTCACTGTGAGTCCCATAAGTTTGACAACGTTAGCAAGTAAGAGAATGGTAACGCAATTTTCATAACATCTCACAGTAAACTTACAATTGCTTCGAAAAATACATCGTGTGTCATCCCTCCCCCACCCCCAAAAAAAAAAAATCCAAGAAAAAAAATATCCATTCTCAGTAGTAAGGTCGTCGTGGATTGTTCTGTGGGGGGAAAACAAGAGAGAATTAATCACAATCGCTCTCTTCACAGCACAATGGGCATCTGAGCTTAATTGTCTGAGAAAAAGCCACTGAAACGTGACATTTCTGATAGTGAAACCTGAGGTTTCCTCATCAGAAATGACAAATGCAGTTTCCTAGAGGTGCTAAACACAAAACTTAAAACAGTTTCTGCAACCAGGAAAAGCTTTATTCAAAATAAACCGGGGATTCACAGACAACCCATCCCCTTCCCCTGTGTGCGGAGTTTATACCTGGTATGTACTGGATAAAATTAAAACCAGGGGGGTTTGTATTAAATAAATAACTAAATCCCAGCAAGGAAAACTGCATCCACGGATGTTTTGGGCAAAAATTTGGGAGGAAGAAGCGAGAAGAGAATGAAAGAGAAACTCCCACAGCGTTTGCTCTCTTGGTGAAGCACTAGAAACCCTCCCACCCCCCTCCAAGAGGCACAGAGAAGCTTCAGTGGATTTGTCACCGCGTCCCCTCTGGTTTTGGGAGCGCTCACCAGTGGGTTTGGTCGGAAGCGATAGGCCAGCATCATGCGTTTGCGGAACGCCTCGTACTCATCGTCCTCCTTGGTCAGCTCGGCGGGTCGATCGATGCCAAAGCCGGCTCCGTCCACAGCTGTGGTTCCCCTGGGTGGGAAGAGGGCACAAAGGTGAGGAGATGTGACAGACCGCCCTCCTCTTCCTCAGAAATACCTGCTCGGAGCTCAGGGAACAGGCACTGAGCATCCTCATCGAGACAGACAGCCAGTACTCCCAGCAGCTTATTGAATCTGCCACATTTCTACGTTGCCCTTCCAAACTGGTGAGGCCTGGTGGCAGTAGATGGAAGCAGTTGTGTCAGCATCCATTTGCTTAACCTTCTACAGCCCGACCAGGAACCGGTGTCTGTGCTCCGGAGCCTCCCTGCTGAAGTGTCCGAGCGGCACAGACCAACCTCTGGCAACACAATGCCTTGATTTGTGCTGCACTGATTGGGGGTAAAAGCGGCAAGGAAGGTGCCCATCTCCTGTTCCTCTGCTCCACAACAGTCCAGAAACAAAAGCAATTCCTCTCCCTCTGCAGCAGCACCTTCTCCCCGATTCCGAGAACACCGGAGACGGCAGAGCCCAAGCAAATCACAGCCTCCCCTTTCGACCCTGCGATGGAGAGGAGCTGCCCTCCCACTGCTGGCTCTAACTCTTGCTGGTCTGATCCCAGTGACCTGTTGTCACAAAACCTCTCTCGACCAAGAAACACGCTGCCAGAGAGAGCTGCTTTTTGTTTTGTTGGCAAAAGAGGAGCAGAAGTGCTCCGTAGAGACACTTTCTATCGCGCAGTAAACACACAACTGATATTTCTACGAGGATCTAACGCTAAAAAGCCAACTCAGAGCATTTCCTACCCCCAATATTTGGGTTTGAAGTTCAGCATATGTTACCAACAGATGATCCACCTAAAAAGAGAGAGATGGCTCATCTATTTTGGGAGAGAACGCTCCCTAAAGCTTTATTATATACAGAGTGTGATCAAATCAGAAAACTTCTGTGCAAAGGGGTGATGTCAAGTGAGTTGCAGGATCCCCCACAAAGCTCTGACCTGGACTGGAACATCCCTCGGGCAGAGGTTTAGTAGCAGCAATAAACAGCCTTTCACCCACACCAGGGACCCAACAGCATTTCAGATGCAAAAGGCACATTCTTTAGTAAATCTATGACTTTAAAAACACGACTTAATCCTCACGTGCCCTGGGAGAAACGAGGCACAAATATCTTCATTTTATAGATGGGGAAACAGCACCTCCCCAAAGAACAAGACTACACAGACTGGGATTATAAATGAAATCATCTTGGCTCAGATCACACCTGCCTGATCTAAAGGAACAACCCCAGGCCTTGGGGCTGGTGAGGGGGGGGGGGAGGAAGGAGGGAACCCCAAAGAAAATCAGAACCCATTTTTCTCCTTTGCTGTGAGGATTCCATATTCTGTTTGATGAATTACAGCTAAGTTCACTACAGCTGCTTCCAGGAGGCTGGGGCAGGAGCATCAATTACCAGCCCAAGAGGAAAGGACTAAATCAATAGTAGGAGAACTCTGCTTACTTGCTGACGGGGTTTTTAATCCCCTGTCCATCCGAGCCAAGCCCCTCGCCTTCCTTCCAGCCCATCTTCATCAGCATTTGATAACCTATGTTTTCCACAGTCAGTTTGAACTCCTTGTATTCAGAATAATCTGGCTCACGTCCTTCCTGCAGAGACACAAAAGGCAGTTTTGGTTATTTTTTTTTTTTATAGGCACCCATCTCTGGGTGGGGTGGGGTGGGGGTGGTGTCAGAGGAAAGGAAAACCAGCTCCAGCTGCTCAAAGTTAGGATGGTTCTGGCCAACAATTAACAACTATCACCATTTCTTGGGATTCCAGTTCTGCAATGCCACAGGGAAGAAAACGGGTAAGTGATAAAGCACTGCAGAGCCCTACAACATAATCTGCATGAAGCAGGGAATGCTACTGTGAGATTAAGTGGAGAAATATGTAGCTCCTGAATTTAAAGTTGTTCACGGGATCCTGCTGCAGATACAGTTCTTACTCAAGCCAGGATCTCCAGGGAATGTCAGACCCCACGCTGGCTACACTGAAACATGACGAAGGACGCGCCAGCAAGAAGAAGTTGTGTGGTTTAGGGAGAGCTGGCAGGTATTGAAGTGCTTTGCATAAGCTTTTTGTAGGCTTTATATTCTCACTTTACTGCAGTCATCTGGATAAAAATTCCAATTTTCCTTGCCACCACTTAACTTGAATCAGGAAGAGCAGACAAAGGCCGGGCAGCGCGAGAGGCTTGTCTGGAACTTCAGCTCACCCCCAAAGACTGCCCCAACAGACTGCTCTCCAATTTGCTGCAGCCATTTCTCTACAAAGAGCAAAAAAAAAAACCCTCTAACTCCTCCTTTCCTCCCAAACTAACAGAGTCCCCAGGGGAAAGGCAGAAGTACCTCAAGGCTGCAAAATAGCTAATGCTGTAAAAAATGGGCTCAACACGCTCGAGATTGTTCCCTCCCTGCTACGGGACAAGTGTGACAATGCCACCACCCTGAGAAGTCTCTGCTATTTCACCTTTAGTGCCTTGAAGGTCTCCATGAACTTCTCCAACTCATCAGGAGGAAGAAAGTCTCCGATGAAATGTTTCCCTCTACCCATCTGGGTCAGCTGCTCGGCCCACTCTGCTCAAGACACAGAGGAGAGAAACCAGCAATAAGGCAGCGCTCTTGGAGTTTAATTTCAGGGGGTTGTGAAGCATAAACCCCCCTCCCCAGCGACAGAGGGTTATTATCTCCACTCAACAGGCAGGGAAATCACAGCACAGACGGGTGAAAAGTGACCCTGAGCTCAGACATCTCCCTCTGGAGGCCTCCAGGCAGCCACAGAGCGAGAGGTTTGGGCAGCAGCTCCCTCCTCACCTCGTGTCTTGTCCATCTCCATGCGGCGAAGCTGGTGCTCCCACGTCCCCAGCTCACTGTCCACCTCTTCATCGCTGTCGTAGCCGTGTTGGTGCTGCTGAATGGCCTTTTCCCACATCATCTGCATCTCCTGCATGGCTCGCTTGTGCTTCATGATCATATCGTACATCTGCTGCATCTGGGGGGTAGGGGGGAAAGAGAGCCGACAGGATGCTCAGTAAAACAGCCCGTCCACAGGAGCAGAGGGTCCTGCAGCAGAGCCCACGCCCTGAGGTACAGAACTCCAGGTTATGACAACTACAAATCCCACCAGGCAGCGCTGCTGCTTGATCTCCACTCATTTCTCACATCAAACAGGAGCATCACGCGCTGGTTCCTCCGACAGAAGTACCTGGATATTAATGCTAAGGACTGCTGCTGTCTGAGCAGCCCCACACGGCTTAGACATCACCCTCGTGGGCTCACAAAAGCCAATTCTGGTCTCATTCCACCCCTCTCTCCCTCCCAAATTTCAAGTACCCGCTCACCTTCTCCCCACTGCTGGAGCAATACATCACCAGCTGCAGACGTGCCACAACAGACCTTATAGATTTGGGGTTTTTAGTTTGGTAGGACAGCAATTGGCTGCCTTAATTCATATTCCCCAAAGTCCTCTAATATTTCTGCTGACTGCAGCACCGCGTGGTTCTCGGGCATTCAGCACAAATCCTCCAGATTTATTGGTGGGCCACTGGGAAAGTTCCTTTGCTCTCTCCACCTCCACATCCCCCTCTAACCCAGCCAGGCTGCCAGGCAATACGCTGGTACACAACTGAATTTGGAAATCATTTCGGGGCGTTACCTCCTGCTGCTCCTTCAGCTGCTTCTTCTGGGCTTCGGAGAGCTCCGTCACACCCACCAATCCAACTGGTTTCCCTTTTTCATACCCAAGACCCTTGAGGTCCTGAACTGTAACAAGCACATGGTAAGAGATTTTTTTTTTTACAAAAAAAAGTAATAAATCTGAGACAGACGTTGAGACCGGCAAAACCAGGAGCCCCGTGTGAAGTTTTACACTTATTTCATGATTCCAAGCATTGAGAAACTTCAACTGAGTAACAACAACAGCCTGGTAGGACTTAGGAACTGCCTCCTTTGCCACCCCAGCTCGGAGTATTCCCTCCCTCTGGGTCCCAGGCCCTGCCCAAACCATCCTGAACAGACTCCCAAACCGCATCTCGCATCCTCAGAGGTCCTGCTGCACGGCAGTCTGCTGCACCACGCTTCAAAAAAAAATTAAAATAATAATAATAATAAAAAAACAACTCCTCTTCCAGATTAATTATCCCTGGTGAGGCTTCCTCATGAACCCCCACCACGGCAAAGGGTGATACTTCATTATTCAGCCCTGAGTGGGAGGCAGATCGGAGCCCAATCCGCGCACGTCAGGCTCTGCCGATTACTATGTAAACAGCTACTTCATTCAAAACGAAAAGCAAACGACCACATTAGAATAAAGACACCAGCATTAAAGCTGCTTTCCTGAAGTTGCCAGTCCCTGAGGAGACTTTAGGTTCTAATCTACAGGCTGGAGAGCAGCATCGCCCGGGGGACGTCGCCGCTGCTTTCAAAGAGGGGGCGTTTTGCTTGACAATCCCATTGATGCACCCTCCTTTTTTTGGCAGCAGCCCCTTTTGGGAGCTCCTCCTTTGGAATGATCTATTTATTTTTTTTTTTTGGCCACTTTAATCAGATATGAACATCGCCTCCCAATTTAAAACCACACTCTGAGTTCAGAGGGTGAGTTAAAGGAAAGAGAGAGGAGGGGGAAAGGAAGCCTGTTTGTAATTGCTGCACCGCAAAAGAAAGGGACAGAAGCATCGCTGGGACTGCAAAAAAAACCCCAGAGATTTAAATGGAGATTGACTTGCAGCCTTGGTTTGTAAATCTGTAAATATGTAACAGGGCTGGCAGCTCCCCTCTAAAGCACTTCCGAGCTAAGAACCCAACAGTTAAATATTTAAGGGATTAAAAGAAGACACACAACCGCGCTTGGAAGCGCCTTGTATTTTCCAACACAAGGAAAAGGATTTCTTCCCAGTGACTGCAAAAAACCCCTGTTCGAATCTAAGTCCAGGCTACAGTTCAATGATGCTTCATTACTTATTCATTATCTATTAATTATGAAGCTTGATAATAACAGGATCACTGTTCAGGACCCCCAATGTCTACACAGCATGTTAATGAGGCCCCAGGGGTCGTCTTCTCCCTTCTTTTTACTCCCACTGGGGGCAATTGATCCCAGTGCTCTGATCTCCCCACAAGCTTTTGGCTGAGCACACCAGGATGGGAAAAGCAGCTCCCTGAGCTCCAGCCTCTCCCGTGGAAGAGGATAAACCCAAGCATCCACCCTCCCTCCCGTAGCCACAGCCCCTGAGCCGGGAGGAAACTGCAGGGAGAATTATGTAAAAGAGCGCAAGAGTTTTACCAAGAGAAGGGAAACAAGAAGGCACGTTATGCTGGGCTGGGTGCAAGGATAGGCACCTTCAGCTCCCAAAAAATACGAACAAATAGAAAAAATCAACCCATCTGCTATTAATAAACAGCCTGATTTCCATCTTGGAGAGCACTGAGATTTAGAGATGGTTTTACCAAACGCACTTATTCCATGGAAAGAAGAATCTGGCCCCAAATGTTACGTGAGACCAGGGTAACTCCGGCATCAGCCCCAGTCAAAGATTCACCTCCCGGCTCAGGGCATGGGAAAGCTCTCACTGAATGCACTGAGGAAGACTCTCTGCCCTTCACAGAGGTCAGCAGCTCTTTGGTTTGGTTCTGAATTGCATAAACCCGCCGGCGAAGAGCCAGGCACAGCTCTGGAGGCCCCGCGAGCTGGTGGCTTGCCAGCATATATAATCACCTTAAAGGAGAAAGGTGAGGCTGTAGCATCTTCTTTTCATTCCCAGAAAGCAGATGCCACTGCTCCACCTCGTCCTAAAAACCCCCTGGGCTCTGGTTTGTCTGACTGCTCTGGCACCTCGCAGATTTGATGCTGGAAAGTCACTGCAGGGGGGGAGAGGTATTTTTGTAGGTTTGGCCCCAATAAAGGCAAAGTGGAGAGAAAAAGGGAAGCTCCACCCCAAGTCTGCGCCTGAAGATAGAAAAGTCTGCTCATAAATAAGATCAGACCATGTATTTGCATAAAAATAGGTAAGATTTTTAAGTTCCTTGCACTGGTCTAGCAGCGGGCGAGCACCGAGCAGAAGGTAAGGAGCTGTTTCTCAGCTGAGTTCAGCAGGCCTGGGAAAAATACAGGGTTTTTTTACCATTTTTTTTTTTGCCTTGAATGACATCAGCTTTGCCTAGAGGGTTAATGGTGCAGTCTCTCTCTGCAGCATTGGCAGGAGACTACCTGAAGGTTTATCCCTTTCCCACATGCCCAAGAAGAGCCCGTTACAAGGGAAGCGAATGTCCTTTAAGGACAAGTGGGAGAAACCCCAATATAGAAGTGCCTGGTTTGGCTTTTCATTTTTTTTTTCTTGCTTCCTAACTCTGAAGATCTTACTCAATTAAAACTAATCAGTCCCAAACCAATCCATTATTAGGTGTCAGAAAAGTCTAATGACAGCCTGTAATTTCCCATTAGCCCACAGAGTTCACTAATCACAGTATCTCTGCTCAGCTGCTCAGATGTACTGCTCCCTGCAGCAAAGTGTTTTGGTATCAACACATTTAAGAGGAGCCTTGTTTCTGTCCAAAAAAAAAGGCTACAGCTTCTCCTCTCCGTGATATTCATTTAGTACTAAGAACAGACAGGAAAAAGAACTGGAACAGTCCTGCAGTAAATCCAAAACAATAAGGATAAAGGACTAAGACAGAGGTACTTGGGTACCAAAGGACATCGTGCAACTCTGACCTTCCACAGGACCAGGGGTGGAATCTGGAATTCTCTTCACCTGTCAGGTTGAAGATGTTCATTCTAAGAAGGGATTAGTCCATCTGAACTGATATAAAAAATAAATAAATAAAATATTCCTTCCCCCTGCAGAGCATTAACAGCGCATTAACGGCTGATTCGTTATGCCTGGCAAATTGTTTGCTGTCCTTTTCTTCTACTTGACACAAAGCCCCGCAGAAAGTGAGCATGAACACCAGGAGCATGTCTCTGTCTAATTAAGGGGAGGCTGAAGGAGCCAGGGGAGGTTTCAGCAGGGAAGCGTGCTGGAATGAGCACACGGATACCCCCGCAGCCCCCCCAGCTGCAGCAGGAGGTATTAAGGGGAAATCTGATGCTTGTTTTGATAGTGCCTGCCCAGCTTCATCAAAGCTTCNAAAAAAAAAAAAGAACAAAAATACTCTAGAGGTACAGAATCAGGAAAGACTTTTGCATCTGATTTCTGCCTTAGTACGAGCAGCAGCTCAAGGTCAAACGAACGAGCCATCCAGGCTGGTATCTCATCCTGTACACGTGAGATGTGGAGCCAAGACTTCTGTCCAGGGCTGTGATCAGGAGATGGAATTATGTAGGAACTTCCCTCCATCTCCATTCGAAGGGCCGGATTAGGAGACAGGGTCCTTCCTTCCTGACCTCTGCAGAATCGACAGACACCACAGCACACGCCTCCAACCCTACATCTTACCCCAGCCCGAACAATCAAAGCTATTAATGGCCGAGCAATTACCTCCTCTAAACCCCAGCCAAGGCAGAAGACCCACGGACTGGCTGGAGCAATGACCTGAGCAGAATGACCATGTGTTGAAAATTATCCGTGGCCTCACCCCGCAGCTCAGGAAATTACAGCTTGTTTTCTATTATTTGTCCCACTTCATCTCTTCTGCTATTGCTGTTTGAAAAAGGTCCTTATTGAGACAGGTCCTTATTACTTTTCCTGTGACTCCAGCCTCACACTATTAATTCTCTCGGTTTGCCAACACCAACACCCTTATCTTACAGCTTCTCTTTCTCCTTTTCACATCCTTTCCCCACAGGGCACTAATTGGGCAAAGGACTTGGAAATGCCACCTTAAAGGTCCACATTCACCTGTTGTCCTTGAGCGGCTCAGTTTTCATATGCATCTCTAATTGCCTGCCTAATTATCAATCCGCACACGCACAGATGGGCCACCAAAGTTCAACCTCCGAGAGCTCCCTAGAAGTGCCTCGACTGGAAGAATTATTTTCCAGCCCTCCAGGAGAGCTCCAGCCCCGTGGGTGAACTTGGCCAGTGAAGCAACAGCAGCAGGAGCCTCAGCGCTGGATGAGGACTGGGAACCCCGTCTGTCATCAAACGAACTGAAATGGGGATAAATTGGAACTGGAAGTTATCCCTGTGTTCATCTGGGGACCAGCTTTTCCCATTTAGCCTTCTGATCGGTTAGAACGAGATGGAAGTGCTTGCCCAGGGATTTTATCCCACCGTGGGCAATAAGCACCGTTCGAGACTTTGATATTTGTTTTCTGACAGACTCTCTTCCCGAAGTGAAACAGCCCTAAAGAGCGTGGAGGCTGAGGCTGTAATGAGCTATAGCACAGCAGGGTTTTAAGATAGAGCTGGAGGACGATAAGATCCAATCCCTGGTGTCAGCGAGATAAAGTGGTTTATCTGGGTTTCCAGGCAGGGGAGAGGGAGCTGCTAGACCTCGCTGAAAGAGAGGGGGCTGGCAACCACGGCGATTACAACGAGCGATAGACTCGCCGGGCTCTCTGTTTGCAAAGGCAGCTGGGCTAAGGCAGGACAGACTCCCCAGGAAAAGCAGTTACTGAACGCAAGATACAGACCCACTACTCACCTGAAAGAGGGGAGGGAGAATCCAGCTGCTGGACAAGCTGCGGGAGGGGCAATTCCACCTTGTCCTCCTCCGGCCCCCACCTGCTCTTCCGCTTCTTTTTAGTGGTGCCTGTAGCTGTGGTTGCTGTTGTTGTTGCAGCAGAAGCTGTCACCGTCTGATCAGGGGGAGTTGTAGAGGATGATGGTGAAGGTGAAGGCAAGGAGGAGGGCACGGGCAAGGGAAGGGGCAAGGGAGAAGGAACAGGCAAGGGAGAGGGAATGGGCAAAGGCAAGGGTAAAGGAGAGGGAACGGGCAAGGGCACAGGCAAAGGAGAGGGCAGGGGCAAGGGCAAAGAGGATAAGCACAAGGGTGATGGTGATGCCTCAGGACTGGTTTTCCTTTTCAGACTGGACTCTACTGGCGAAGGGGCACACACGCCGCTGGTTTTGGCCTTACGGAACTCCTCCAGCTTCTGCCGGTAATACTTGTAGCCTTTGCTGTTTGGCTCATATAAAAACCTAGAAAGAAATTTAAGGGGGGGGGGGAAAAAAGACAAAAAAGGAAAGTTTTGATGTAGCAGCCCTATGCAGGGGTTGGATACCACATGGTCTGGCCAGGGCTTTTCTTCCCCTGCAGTGCTCTTGCACAACTCGCCTTCCCACACACTTCCTTGCTCTCCAGCACCATCCTGTGTGTATGTTCACGCAACGCAGGGTGCCCTCGCTGCCAGCCTTTGGGATCAGGAGGAGTATTTCCCATTCATGAGCAAATCACAGCTACTTTTGGTGACAAATAAACACAGGGTACTAAAGAAAAAAAAAAACCAGGATCACATCCCGTTGGTGGAAAGGCCAGGTCCTCCCCGAGAATTCACCTGCCTTCCAGAGCACCTTTTGGGAAAGCTTCAAGGGCTTCACAATTTCAGTTCACAGGAGAAAACAAACATTCTGGTCTTACCAACAGGAAGGCCCAAACCACTGCCCAAAGAAACTGGAAAGCATTGAGATTACCAGTTTGCTTAACTACACCCTGACTCCTCCTTCTGTTCCCTCATACACAGAAAAAAACACCCCAAAACATTGCTCTGTTTTGCTGCCCCTTCTAGAAACTGGCATCTCTGACCTTTTGGGTAAAACAAAACTCCTTCCTCTCTGCGGGAAGGACATGAACAATCCTCAAACTAGCAGCTCCACAGGGAAAAAAAAAACCCTAACCTCAACACAGGCATGTTTGTTACAAGCACATTATCTTTTTGGGCTCACTCCAGTTTCAATACTTCACACAGAAAACCTGCCTATTCCTAACGTCGCTGCAATCTTCCCTTTTTGGAGGAAAAGTTAAATTCTTTGATATAACCTCTGCTGGGGATAAGGGATGACGGGCCTTTCCCATCCACACGCACAGGCAAACACAAACAGCTCTTGGATGTGTTTAAAATTCACTACATGTGGTCTTTCATCCCCCTCCACTGGGAGAACAGTGCTGAGGATGGTTTCAGGAGCCAGCAGAGAGCAGGACAGGACCCCCTTGTCGTCCCCCCCCTCCACCTCTGACAACAAACCTGATGAAATCCTAAGAGAGGAGACAGCATTTTTAACTTGCCCATGCTCAGGTGGGACCACAGCGGCGTTTTACAGTAAATAAAAGCAGCAGCAGGTCAGATATTAGCACACCAGAATGACTTAACCTCACAGGGGGAGCCAGAAGGCAACCAGTAAAATGCCAAATTACCAGCAACAAACCAAGACTTGCCGAGCCCCACCTGGTTTCCAGCCAAAACACCAGACTGTGTGTAAGAGCAGAAACACTTAAGACAGGGGAGAGGCACCTAACACCCTCTGACACCAAAGGGAGGCATTAAACTGCTGTCAGCGTGCACTGAAGAGTTTAATTTGCATCAGAAAGGCTGAAAAAGAGATATTCTGAAGGGGAAGCTGCCGGTTAAGGAGCGCTACAAAGAGCAACCCAGGAAAACAACTGGATGGCAGCAGTGCACGGGGGCTCACACCAAAACATGGCCACAGGGAAAACGGTAAAGGTTAGAAATATCCTGGCACATTGGAAGAGAAAGCAGGAGAGGAAAGGGTGGAAGCTGTAAATTAAGGCTGGGGGAAGCAAACTGATTCCTCTCTCTGTGCCTTGCTTTCAACCGTGAAGCCTGAGAACACAAAGACATCAGCGCTACGAGTGCACTGGCCTTGGAACTTCTGAGTTATCACAAAATTGTCTGTTACTTCCCCTTTAAAAAAACAAAACAAAACCAACACCCAAGACCCTCCCCAACGCAGTACACCCACCGGCAGGTTTCTTCCTTTACCTGAAAGCATGGTTCTCTCGGTTGTTCTGCAAGGCAATAGCTTCCACCTCAGGACCCCCGTCTGCTATGAACCTGGCCAGTTTCTCAGCAGAGTTCTTTGTCTCTTCGTCGTCTGGGGGTGAAACTTTAAGCAGGCTGTCAGTACTGGGCCCAACTCACACAAGCAACAGTCAAAGCCTATCTGTTCTAAGAACCCCAAGAGCAGAATAAGGGCAAAAGGTCGAGTTTAAAATTTTTAGAAACATTAAACATAAAAACAGTCATAAGAGTTTATATCACAAAAAAAAAAAATCTAAAACCCCCAAGATATTGCCATAAGGTCATAAAACAGCTTTGCAACCAGAGGAGTGCCCGTTCACACACCAGCTTCCTCTGTGCCAGGGGTGAGATGAGAAGCAGATTAACAGACAAACCAGCTTTTTGTCTTCAAAGGTGGAAGAAACGTGTCTTTCTCCCTGCTGCAGGGGGAGCCCGTCTCCAGAGGGTTACACCTCAGTGCTCACAACCCTCTCCAGTCAAAGACTTTGCCACTGACATCCCCAGGAGTAAGGGGAAGGCATTAGAAAAACATAAAACAGTGGGGAAATAACACTGCTCCGTAATCCCTCTGGTACCTGCTGTCACCTGCTGGCCCCTTTTAGGGGAGGGCCACGGGCCAGAGGAAATTCTACAGGGAACAGTCCCCATCCTCACCTGGAAGAGACATTCACTGCAGCCTCAGTCCCAAGGCACAGAGGAAGCTCTCAGTGTTAATATTTCAAGCGTGTTTGGTGTTTATAAGGAGCCAGGCAAACAGGTTATTTAGCCACAAGAGCCTTATATGCCATCTGCTACCTGCACAGCACCAGTATTCCAGCGTGCTGGCACGGCACCAGGAGGCAGAAGACATGATTATAAGCCATGGGCAAGTCATCACCTTCCCTTGCTTCAATATCCCACACCTGGAAAGTGCAGGATAATACCCCTCAGCTTCCAAACCCTGGCAGCAGTTAGCTGATATTGGTTAATGAGCTCTTTGAGCCTCCCATCTATTAAACCAGGAGTCTTTTGAGCTGTTAATTCATCAGCACAACAGCTGAATTGCATTGAGACTCCTTTCTCCAGCAAAGGAAGGTGACACAGAGAGGCCAAACGAGTTGCCAGAGCCCCATGGAGGCCTGGACCAGCAGGGGTAAATACCCGGCCCACAGACCACTAAATCATTTCTGCCTTTTAATGCAGTTAATCAGATGCCACTGCTCACACCACCCCTGGGCTGGCAGAGCAGCCACTGCTGCTGGTTTCCCACCTGAAAACACAGTCCCTTTACTTGCAAGGATTTACATCCCAAGCAGAAAATACCAGCTTCAGGTGAGGAAACGGCAGCAGAAACGGGGATTTCGTTGAACAAATGAACCATTTCCTTGTATAACGGATCGAATCAGAACGTCTGAGAAAACACACTCTTCCCAAAGGCATTTTCAGGGCTGAAACACTTTCCACAACACACACAATGGAGAATTATTTCGGTTCCCTTTTAGAATTTTGGAGAAATGCAAGGGAAATCTCTGAGCCCGTTAGGCAGAGCATGGTATAACAGGCTCTGGGCTTAGGAAACAACAGCTTTGGCACAAGAGCTTGATGCCATCGTGGTGATGTTTGATCACCATCACCTTCCTTTTTGAAGTTTTGTTTACAGATTGACAGCCAAGTACCAACTCCAACTGTTTCCAGATCAGACCTAACCAGAAGTCAGAGAGTGAAGAAGTCAAATTTAACTCATGCAATTCATATTCTCCAGATCCCAGCCTTAATTACCTTTCTGAGAAGAAGATGCCTGAGAACTTTGATTCTCTTTTCTTATCTCTGCCACTTTCTTTCTGTAGTAAAGGAATTCTCTGCTGTTCTTATCATGCAAAAACCTAGGGGGGAGATGGAGGAAAAAAAAGAGAAAAAAATAGGCTTCAACAACAACGATACACAAACACTGATACTTGGGGTTATAAATAGCTCAAGACAAAAAAAATTAGTCAAATTACTCAGGATGCACTTAAAAAGTGGATTACAAAGTCTGGAGCATGTGTAAAAACACATAGCTCTCATCTACGGACTTGCACCCACATTTTGTGTCACTTGAAGGGAAACAAACAAGAGTCTCTTCTGATGTAGGAGGGAACCCTCTGCCCACAGAGTGTGTCTGTGGCAGCGGAGACAGACCCAGTCCACAGATCCAGCCCAGTATCCCCACAGCCAGAGCGCCCAGGCCGCATTCCTAACTCAAGCTGGTCCCTCTCCTCACCAGTACCACCTTCTGCCTCAGTTTCCCCAGCTCTAAACCAATTACTCCCAACAAAGCTCAAAACCAAACCATAACTAAACCAAACACATCCAAGGAGAACTACACAAAGGCAGTGATTTTTTTTTCTCCTAGGAGCCAGCCTTCTGCTTTGGGAGACAAGAGTTATCATCACCACACTTACGAAAAAGCTGGGTTATCCTTGTAGTCTTCCATAGCGACCTTCTCTAACTCCGGTCCCCCTTCAGCCACGAACCTAGCCAGCTTTTCCACCACTTGCCGGGTCTCCGCATCCTCTGGGGGTAAAACTTTAAGCAGGCTGTCAGTACTGGGGTTCAACTCACACACCAAACAGGCAACAGGCACATTACTTCTAAGAACCACGGCGGCAGACAAAAGTAGAACGGGAACGGGAAGAGAAAGGATGAAATGGGGGATCCGGTCTTACACAGCGGTACAAGTTACCATCCCTACCTCACCGTCAGCCTCTGCGCCCCCACTCCCTCCCTCCTTCCCTCCCACCCCCCCCCCCCACACACCCGACAG
>VXBJ01003246.1:73465-83521 GCA_013400055.1 Nycticryphes semicollaris | reverse complement strand
GGGGAAGAGTAACTAATTATTACACTGAGGTATGAATTTGGGGGGGGCTTTTTTTGTTTTTTCTTTGCTGCATCGTGCTTTTTCGTTAAAGAAACTTAATTTCTAGAGATTTTAAACCACAGTTGAAATGACAAGAGGAGAAATTGCATTTGTTTCTTCCTGCTCCAGGAAATGTTTACTGTGATACACCACGGCGGGCACCCTTGTGTCTGTGTGGCCTCTAGGTGGCAACTTCATGGAGGGGAGGTTCAGGTTGGAGATCAGGGATGATTTTGACATGGAAAGGGTTCTGAAGCCTTGGACCGGGGCTGCCCAGGGCAGGGGTTGAGGCCCCATCCCTGGAGGGATTTCAAAGCCGGGGTGACACAGTGCTCAGTGACGTGGGTTAGTGATGGGTTTTGTCAGAGTTGGTGGTTGGACTGGGTGATCTTAAAGGTCCCTTCCAACCCAGACAATTCTGTGATTCTGTGTCACGTTGATGGAGAGAACAGGCTTTGGGTATGATTTTGAGTGTCTGTTGGTCACACTTGCAAATTGGAAGAGCTCATCCTTAATCCTGGGACGGGCCTTAAGTGGTGACTGTTGTGTCGTGCTGCAGTTGTGATTTATGCAGGAGCTAATTTCCTGAATGTGGGGATGTTTGTTTTTTTTTTTAATTTTTTACTGCCTGGTGAGTTTTCCCACCAAAATCATCTGGGCAGCAGCAGCAGCGATGGCTGATGGGGATGGTTTTCTGCAGGTGAAGAGCGTGAAGCCGTGCCTGAAGCAGCTCCAGCAGTGCATCCAGACCATCTCCACCCTGCACGACGACGAAATCCTGCCCAGCAACCCTGCTGATCTCTTCCACTGGCTGCCCAAGGAGCACATGTGTGTGCTCGTCTACCTGGTGAGGAGCTCTTTTTCTCTTCGCCCATCTTGCTAATTAATGAGGAATTAATTATAAATAAATTGCTGGGAGCCAGCAGCCGTGGATCCTGCAGACCATACGCTGCTTGACATTACACAGATGGTTTAATTCTGCATCTGTGAGACTGGTGCTTTCGGTGCTGTCAGTGTTTGAAGAGACTCTGCAAGAAGTTGGGGAAACTGGAATGAAACTTTATTAATATCAGAGCCCAACAGAATGGGATTAACTCCTACCAAGGACCGTCTTGCGTTATTTTTACCAACAAAGAGTGACTTCAAAGCCCTGAAACCAGTTGCCCCGCTTCTTGAATGTGATTATACTCTTAAATGATTGTCAAGAGTTAGTTCAAAAGGCTGGGAGCTGCGGAGTTGTGTGAACTCCCAGCCCTTTCCCCTTTGCAAAGATAATTTTCTCTAATAATTTCCTGTGTTCTCCGGCAGGTGACGGTGATGCATTCCATGCAAGCGGGATACCTGGAGAAGGCTCAGAAGTACACAGACAAAGCCCTCATGCAGCTGGAGAAGCTAAAAAGTAAGGATAAGGATGAGAGTTTAGCTTTACGCTGCGGGACACCGTTGCTTGGTGCTAATTTAAATTAAAAATACAAACCAAAAACCACAGCAGCCTTATTTGGCTCCGTGGGACCTCCTGCTCAGCCTGCTCCTGCTGCAGCACGGAGTGCTTTAGCTTGGAAGGGGCTTTAAGTTCATCTTGTTCCAACCCCAACTTTGCTCTCTTTAAAAACTGGAGAGTTACTTTGAATACAGAAATCGAGTTTTGGGTTTGGTTTTTTTTTCTTTTAATTGTAACTCACTGAATTGGGCTGTAAATACAGGCATTTTTCATGCCTTCCTGATTGTCTGCGTATTTGGTTTTCCCAACTTTTGATTCTCTAAAATGATGGTGTTTTTCCCTAATGGGTGCTCCTGACAGTTCAGGCATCGGAGTTTTGGGGGTGGGTTTTTTTTGGTTTGGGTTTGTTGGGTTTTTTTTTCTGTTTTGGTTGGATTTGATTTTAAACCTGTGCCACCTTTCCCATGGCGTACGGTGGAGGAGCTGGGCAGGGCACTGACTCATCCAACCCCTGTTGATCCAGCTGAAACCATCACTCTCTGGATTTCCACAACGGAATCTTTTGGGCTGAGCTCTTCCCAAAGCTTCTGGGGATGCGGAACCTGCTTGGGGGGTGTGTGTGTGTGTGTGGGGGGAAGGGAGTGGGGGGCAGCTGCGTGGTTGGGATATTTGTGTTACCTTCACTTAATGAGTTATTTTTTTCCCCCACCCAGTGCTGGACTGCAGTCCCATCCTCTCATCTTTCCAAGTGATTTTGTTGGAACACATCATCATGTGCCGGCTCGTCACGGGACACAAAGCCACAGCGTTGCAGGAGGTAAAAAGAAAAAACTAACCCCAAACCCAAAAAACAATTGGGGTTTCAATCCTTTCCCTGGTTGGGGATTTCTGCAGTTGTGGCTTTTATAACATGGGAATTTGAGTGTTGTGGAAGGTCCTGGGGCTGAGGTGGGGATTGCAGCGGAGCTGACCGCTGGAACTAACGGATACACACGTTGGATATACTCAGGGTACTGCGGCTCCGAAGCCACAGGATTAACCTTTTCTTATATTTTAATTAAGAACACTTTGGAGTTCCTCCTGGAGTCAACACTAACTGGTCAGTGGGTTAAAGGGACCCTTTCCTGACCACGCTTTGCAATCTGGCACTGCTTTCTTTTCCCTCACCCTCAGTGGTTATCCTGTGGGTGCTCCTGTCTTGGCCCGGTGTTTCTTGGTTTTTAAGGTTTCCTGCCTTTCTGTCTCTTCCTCCTCTTGCAGTTTGGGGGGAAGGAAGAGAGTGATGGTGCTCTCTGATGCAAGGAAGAGCCCTGGTTTTTGTCCCTTCTCCCAGTCATTTTGAATTCCTGTTCATCCAGCCCCTATTTTATAGGATGGAGCGTCTCGGAGGCGTCTCACATCTTCTTGTGAACAGACTCGGGGAGTGGGGACAGGTTTAGCCCCCTAAAAGAATAGTCACTGCCTCTGGCTCCTAAAACTCCTCCCGAGCACGTACCCTGGGGAAGATACGGTGGTTGTTTTGGGGGTGGTTTTTTTGTGATTCCCTTTTTCCCCATCCGTGCCAACCCGAATCCTGAGCTCCTCGGACGCGATCTGAGGCTCTGCTTGGCGGGTGGTGCCACCCTATGGTGGAGCTGCTGCAAAGCAGATGAACCCCAACCAGTCTGAGCGTGCAGCTCAGCGTGGGAGGAGTGTGTTGGGAGCAGCATCTGTGCCTTGGCTTCAAGCAGCTCCGGCCTCCGCTGTCACCTCCCAGCACGAACCAGTCACCAGAACACGCCGGGTGACGTGTGTGACACCAGTAGGTGGAAAAAGGGAAAAATAAAATAAATAATAATAATAAAAAAAAGATATCTTAAAATATTTTATTTTCATTTTTCTCTAACAGATTTCCCAAGTCTGTCAGCTCTGCCAGCAGTCTCCCAGGCTCTTCTCCAACCACGCCGCGCAGCTGCACACGCTATTAGTAAGTGTTTGGGATCAGGAATGAACTTTGGAGTCTTGGGAAGATCGGGATGAGCGGGGAGTGACGAGGTTTCCCGCTGGGTAACGGGGCCTGGCCTTACCCACTGCCGTGGGGACTCGGGCCTGGTGTCACCCAAAACCTGTGGAAAGTTGAAATCCTTCCTTAAGATAAATTATGGCAGGATAATTACTGCGTGAGGGGAAACACGGGGCGTTTCTACTGCGCCCCTTCGTGGCAGTGTGTTGTGGGAACTGCCTGAGGGGAAGAACTGAGGTAGCATTGCTCTCTGAGTATCATAAGAAAATATAAAAAGAGGAGTTTTAGGTGAATGGGGCGTTTTTTTTTCCCCAGAGCCTATTGTTTTTTGAAGGACTAGGTGCAGAAATTGCTTATTTTTCCCCCAGCTGAGCAAAGCAAAGACTTGTTGGTGATCTTTTCTGCCCTGCTAATATGCTGTGGGTTTGTGTGGGCCTTCCTTCGCGTTCTCAGCGCGCTACGATTACACCTCACCTTAGAAATACCATGTTTTCTGCAGGGGCTCTACTGCATTTCTGTTAATTGCATGGACAACGCAGAAGCACAATTTACTACAGCACTGAGGGTAAGATTTTCTTCCCAAACTCTTGACTGTGGATGTTGGGGGTGGGAACAGGCTCGGTGCAGTCGTCGTGTGGGTCACTCTACAGCTGAACCTGGAAGGGAAATGGAGAATTCATCCTTATTTGTATTTTTTTTTTCTATGCTCTTCCCAATTTGGGTCAGGAGGATATTTTTTTTTCTATTAATAGCAAAATATTGGCCACCCCCACCTGTGAGTTATACAGGCTGGGCAAGGTCTGGGTTAGAGGCTGAATTATTTGACTGCACTGTTGGTATTTTGGTTCTCTTTAGCTCACTACACACCAGGAACTGTGGGCATTTATCGTGACGAACTTGGCCAGCGTGTACATCAGGGAAGGCAACCGGCATCAGGAGGTGAGCTCTTGTTTCAGACTCAGTCTAAAAATCGGGGTGTTCTTGGGGGGAAAAAACTGCTGCTGTGCCCAGATTATTGGTTTTTTTTTTTTTTTTCTGAGTATTTTTGTCTGGCAGCCAGGAGATGCCTTAATTAGGGCAGTGTCAATTAATGGTTGGAGCTGGTCTGACAGCAAAGCCTCGAAGCAGAGTGTTGTGGATCCTACAGGGAATCCTCTGCAGCCCCAGGAGGGCAGAATTCCCGGTGTGAAGTGTTAATAGGAAATGTTTATATGCAATATTAATACCAAAATTCAACTGTGTGCATTATTCAGTGAGGTTTCTCATCCCTCTGGTCACTTTTTAGAGCCAAGTTTGGGGGTTTCTTTTGCAGAGGCTGTAAATGAACTTTTTTTTGTTAAATATATCTTTGTAAAAAGCGTGGAGAGCAATCAGTAATAATAATCATAATCATAATAAAGCTGACTGCCTCTTCTTTTTTGCTTAGTAGTTTTCTGGTCTTAATTAAATAGCAAACCTGATCCAGCATTCGTTTGGGTCTTGAACCATCTGGGTTGGATGCGACAGCTAAAAGTTTTCTGAGGCAACACTAACACTGGATAGGAAGTTCTGTAAAGTCTGAGAAGTGCACTTTTTGTATAAAAGCCTGGTTTTAGGGTGAAAACGGGGGTGGGGTGGGGGAAACTCCTAATATTGAAATATTTGTGCTGTGAACTCAGGTGTGTTAGTGGTGACTTGCACCAGTTTGATGTGCCCTTCCCACAGAAGCACTTGTTCAGTCCCATGAGCCCGTACTGGGGAGAAATGCTGATTTTTCTTCCTTTTTCTCCTCCCTCTCTGTAGCTCTACAGCTTGTTGGAAAGGATAAATCCAGACCATAATTTCCCTGTGAGGTAAGGATTCCGGAAACTACGGAGGTGCTGGTGTTGCGGTGGGGGTGGGTGACACTGGGGTTTGTAGCTGGGATTTTGCAAACAAAAAGAAAAAGAAAAGAAAATAATCAACTTCTTTTCAAGGCAGAACGTTCTGATCACGTGTTAAAGGTAGGGTTTTTCTTTGGAGGTTTGATTTTTGGGGAAATTCCTAGGAATCTTGTCTGTAAGGTGTGTGGTCCCTGCGCGATGCCGGGGGTTTCAGTGTCCCTCTCTGTCCCTAGCTCTCACTGCCTTCGAGCGGCCGCTTTCTACATCCGAGGCCTCTTCTCCTTCTTTCAGGGAAGATACAACGAGGCCAAGTGAGTACAAACCGCTGCACTTTGGGAAGTGGGAGGGGAAAGAAAAAAAAGACGCTAAATGTAGGTTTTTAAGAGGAAAAATGACATCCCCATAGGCCTCGCTCTCAAACCCACCAGCTCCTCTCCCTGTGGGGTCAGTCAACCTTCTGATTTACACCCGGAAGCTGCTGGGTTTGGATCCTTTTAGTGCTGAGGTGATAACAGCCACAGTTGTGCCTCTGCAACAAAAGCTTTCCAAAGCTTTATTATACTCATTTGCTTTTAATTTTGGGTGGTTTTGGGGTTTTTTTGGCTAAATGAAGGATGAGGTTTGGGAATGAGGTGATCTCTTTTAAGGTCACCTGCGGCACACGCTCATTCCCGAGCGCTAATATTTGCCGGTTGGATTAATTCACTTCTCAGTGACATTTCTTACGTGCCAGAGGGTAAAACAGAGTTGGTTGGTGTTTTTGTTTTGGTTTTTTTTAAAAAACCACTTGATTTTTGCTGTTTTGGTAGGCGATTTTTGCGGGAGACGCTGAAGATGTCCAACGCCGAAGACTTGAATCGATTGACGGCGTGTTCTCTCGTGCTCCTGGGTCACATATTCTACGTGTTGGGGAACCACAGGGTGAGCCTTTGCCGGGGTGACAGTGTCCCACTTGGCATTTGCCAAAGAAAATCGTGACATTTGGTGAAATTAACCACCTTTTGTGTTGGTATTTTTTAAGACCGCTCATTTATTGGGATCCCACGAAAAGCTGGTGTCGTTCTGCAGCTGTGATTTGTGTGTTTAATAACACTTTAACAAAGTGGTGGTGTCTGAAGTCTGTTCCCAAATGTGTGTGTTTCTGGAACGCCTGAAATCACTTGGGGAAGGGATGGAGGGGGTGGGGGGTGGGGGGATTAAAACAAAGGAGCTGAATAAAGGACAAATCACATCATTCAACCGGGTTGTTTGGGAAGGAATTTGTGGGTACAAGCTCCTTAGTTCTTGCCAGATGCCTGGAATATTTCTATTATCTTGCCCAACAGACACACCATAATTCCTGGGATGGGGCAAAATTCTGGGCAGCTCTAGGTGACACCTTTGGGTTATTGTCCCATTAAGCACTTCCTCTTGTTACCTAGAACAGGGCGGCAATTAAAGTAGATGAGTTTTTCCTCACAAATTTATTATCTCCATTTAATGTGTATTCAAAATACTAATTTTATATTGATACTGGGGGGAAAAAATATACTAATTTTATGTTATTTTACATTTGTATCTGCTCTTCACCAGGAAAGTAATAACATGGTGGTACCGGCCATGCAGCTTGCGAGCAAGATACCGGACATGTCAGTGCAGCTCTGGTCCTCAGCTCTGCTGAGAGGTGAGTTGGGAAACGGTCTGGTTCTTGCAAAAAGCCTCTTGTTACCAGCTGGGGGTTGAGAGGGGCAAGTGTGGGGTCCTTCCCCTGGGGAGGAATCACCCCCTGCACCAGGACAGGATGGGGGTGACAGCTCTGAGGAACAAGACCTGGGAATCCTGGGGGACACCAGGGTGCCCATGAGGCAGCAATGGGCCCTGGTGGCCAAGAAGGCCAATGGCATCCTGGGGGGTTTATCAAGAAGAGTGTGAGCAGCAGGTGGAGGGAGGTCATCCTGCCCCTCTGCTCTGCCCTGGGGAGGCCACATCTGGAGCACTGGGACCAGTTCTGGGCTCCCCAGTTCCAGAAGGACAGGGAACTGCTGGAGAGGGGACAGCAGAGGACCACAAAGGTGATGAGGGGCCTGGAGCATCTCTCTTGGGAGGAAAGGCTGAGGGACTTGGGTGTGTTTAGTCTGGAGAAGAGAAGGCTGAGGGGGGATCTGATCAACACCTGGAAATACTTGAAGGGTGGGTATCAAAAGAAGGGGCCACGTTCCTGTGAGACCTGCTCTGGGATGACTTGCTCTGGCAGGGGGTTGGAGGAGATGATCTCCAGAAGTCCCTTCCCACCCCAGATCAGTCTGTGACCCTGTGAGAACAGGGACACGTGTCAGGGCCAGGACTCGCTGGGAGACTGCCTGGGTTTGGGAAATACCAGTGGAGCTGTGGGATGTACTGGTCCTGGGATCCTCCAGCATCTCTGTTGCTTCTCTGCTTTTCTTTTGCTGCAGTTCCGACTGTAGTAAACATTTGACCAAGTTCCATTTGGGCTTTTCTTCTCTGTCTGGGCTTTAATTATATCACTTCATACGTAAATATCGTTTAATCCGACTTGCCTGGGCCCCAGGATGCTTTGTTCAGATACTGACGACCTTCTTGGCAGACCATGGACGTTCAGGCTGCGATGGATTTGCTCTCACTGGGAAATACAGCTCCTCTTGGGGTTTTTGTTTGTTTGTTTGGGTTTATTTTTCTCCAAGAACTTACCCTGCAGCTTCAATGTATATGAAATTACCGTGTTTACAATCAGCAAGCTGCTGTGCGCTGGGGGCCGGGCTGATTTTCCACTTTGCTGTTGCTTTTGCTACAAAAAAAAACCCCTTCCAAGGCAATTGAAAATAATTTTCTTACATGTTTCCAAGTGGTAGTTTATGTCCAAAAGCACAACGATGGGATAAAACACCGCCCCATCCTCGGCCCTTCTCCCCTCCGCTCGCATCTCGCAGAGCAGCGAGAGTCGGCTTCTGTTCCACTTGGATTCCTTGGTTTGTTTTGGTTTGGGTTTTTTTTCCTCCCCTAAGAGCTTCCTCTCTAGAACTAATTACCTGCTCTTGAAGGAAAAAAAAAAAACAACAACCCAAAAGTGCTTGATGAGGGATAATAAAGCCCAGCCACGTGTTTGTCTTTGGGAGGTGCAGCCTCTTGGCCCTCGCTACGCTGCGCTGCTTGGCGTTTATGGCTGGAATAGTGTGATTTTGAGTCTGTTACTGGTCTTTAAATCTGATTGAGGGAAATACCTGTGGGTAAAGCTCAGGGAAAACGAGGCACTAGGATGGGCTCACAGTGTCTGCGAGGCAGGAGGCTGCTGAAGAACCTCAAAAGCAAGGATTTACCGTGGAAAAAAAACCCCAAACCAAAACAAAAACCAACCCCCAAGTTGTTTGGTCTCCAAAACCTGCGCTGCTTCCACCCTGGAGCTGGAGTGAGGATCCCGCGGGTCTTCCCCGTTCCCACTAGATGGTGCTGGAACTTCGAAATCTAAACCCAAACTGCATCGAGATGTGTGGGGAGCACTTTTATTGGAGTGAGGAGTTTGAGTCTTCTTTCCAGAGCTCCTGTGATGTTGGGTTGTTGGGGTTTTTTTTTGAATGATTGGAAAGTGAAAGGGCAGCAGATCCTCCCAGTAGCGTTGGAAAACTTCACCCATCTCCATGTGGCCCGGCTTCTCCTGGAGGTTTTCGCTCAGCAGGGAGGTGACTTTGGTATTTTGGCTGTTGAAATGTTCCTCTTGTCTTCCAGACCTGAACAAAGCCTGCGGGAACGCCATGGACGCGCACGAAGCGGCGCAGATGCATCAGAACTTCTCCCAGCAGCTCCTGCAGGACCACATCGAGGCGTGCAGTCTGCCAGAACACAACCTCATCACGGTAAGGCTCCTCGGCCCCGTCGGTCACCAGACTTGCTGAGGCAAAGCAAGGTGCTTTGCTTCCTTTTTGGCTTCCCTTCTGCCGAGCAGACTCCTCAGCGACTTGCCCAAATTCGCTCCCTTTCCCTGTATTTTAAACAGGGCTGATAACAGGGAAAGGAGGCGAGTGTGACTCAGTTAATTCCCTTTTGGGAAGTTGATTCGGTGGGTATGATCTCTCTTAGAAGTGGAGGGGGGTTGGAACACCAACATTTCTGTGTTTTTAAGTGAGTTTGTGGTGACAGCCAGTGCTTTTGGAGGCACCTCACCGTGTTCTCGAGTCTTAAGGTTTAGGTCCTGCCTTATTCTGGGGAACACTTAGTTGTGCAGTGTAAACCTACAGTTTCTAGCAATACTTTAGCTTTCCTAAGGTTTGGGGTTTTGGTTTCTTTGGGGTTTTTTTTCCACTTATTTCTAAATCTGAGTTGCCATTTGGTGTCTGTGGAGCCATTGCTTTAAGGTGCAACTTCCTTTGGACTTCAAAACACTGACGTCCTTCCTGTCAGAAGCGTTTTTAACACTGGTTTAAAACTACAGCACGGTCTCCCAGCTGCAACTCGGCAACAGCATCAGATAATTTAATGTTCTAGACCCGAAATAACGGGTAATGGGAGGAACTTGGGATGTTTTTTCCCAACGTTCCCTTTTGGGGAGGAGGAAGGAGAGGCAGAGGGTCGGGAGGAAGGTGTTATTTCCTGCTTCTACTCACAAAGGGATCCCGAGACTTGTGAGAATGGAAGCCTTTGCCATGGGCTGCCCCATCTCTGCTCACCATCGCTGGCTTTCGTGTCATCTGTGATGGACTAAGAACCTGGAGGTGGGGGGG
>VXBJ01003246.1:51549-63781 GCA_013400055.1 Nycticryphes semicollaris | reverse complement strand
ACAACCCAAACCACACAACAACAAAAAATACCCAAACCAAACCCCAACAAAACTTGGGGCCACCCAAGCCGGGCTGGGTGTAGCCGGCTCCCGAGCAGGCCCGGGGAGAGGCCGGTGGCTGGAGAGGGAAGGTGCTGCCAGGGAGGGAAGGGAGAGTGGCTTTTTGGGTGAGGAAGGTACCTGGAGTTCTTGAGAGAGAAGCCCCAGTGGCGTTTGCTGGGGTTTGTGTGTGTGTGTGTGTGTGGAACAGGAGGCCCACGGTGAGAGAAAGTGTCACTGGGGCGATGGACAAAGTTCTGTCCCGGAGCAGGGAAAAAAAAAAACTAATTAAAAAAAAATAAAATACAGAGGGTCTGGCGTGGGTAGAGGCGTCCCTGGGAAGAAAGGGTGGGTGAATGCAGGCAGGGTGAGGCCACTGACGGAGGGGACCTGCTAAGCAGGAACAAAAAAGCTGGTTGCTTGCTGGAGAGTGCCAGATGGGTTGAATTCACAACAGGACTTAAGATGGAGGTGTTTTGTGGGGCTGATGCCAAAGAGGAGTCCGAATACCCCTCTGCCGAGATGCTCGGAGGTTGTGTGCGCAAAGATTGAGAACCAGGCTCCTTTTTTTGTCTTTTTTTTTTTTTCTTTTCTTCCAAATTTGAAAACCCCACTATTGCATTCGCCTCCACCGCTTTCTGTTTCTGGCAGCCTTCTATCTCTGTACTACCTTTTTTTTTTGGGGGGGGATTTAGTTTGTACGCAAGGCAAGCTCTATTCAAAATAAAGTTATATCCTGTCTGTGGTCTACCACCTTCTCCTCACCCCCAGCTATCTGCCATGTTTCACAGAACCTATCTAGAGGGCTTCTTAAAAATCTAATTCATTATTAGTTTTCTGTCTCTCTACCACCTTTTTGCCCTGACTTTGTGAGAAGCGCGGTGAAAAGCTGGAGAGAGTCTGAGGGACTACCTGTACGAGCTGTGTGCGCTGGGGCAGTTGCTATAGGTAAGGGAATATTGTCAGTTTAAGTAGTTAGAAGTAACTAACTTTACAAATTTCGACACTTTACAGCATTTTAGCAGCAAATTCCAAACAAAAAAAAAAAAGTGTAAGGGAAGAAGCAGCTTTTATTTTCGCTTAAACTTGAGAAGGACCCTTAAACATAACTCCTGAAAAACTTAGAAATTGGTGGTACAAACATTTATTTGAACTGGGGCACTATTAAATGCAAAGAAAACTGTGAGAAATAATTCAGTATTTTTCCTAACTGTCCCAAGCACAAAGTTTTTAAGAAAGAAAACATGTCTTTTTAGCGGGCAGTTTTCTTTTAAGCCGCAGAATGAGTTTTTCTTCCATTCTCAGTTTCAGTAGCACGGATGGCTTCTTTTTTCCCAGACTTTGTCAAGGGTTTAATGACACGTCTTACACGAGCCTGAGTACGCGAACTGTTCAAACAGTGCCTAATCTTCCAGAGAGGAACCCAGATGATGTTATCGAGCAGCTACAGCTGAAATTCCGGCTCTGTACTGTCCGGTGGGCTACCAGCTGAAGCAAGCAAATCGCCACAGGCTATTTCATGTCTCCTGTTGGCTTCTTTTTAAACATCTTAATTTCCTGTGTCCGTGAGCAGTTGCACAGGGTCTTGCAGGAGGAAACCTGTCTATAAGCCATGAGTTGGGGACTGCAGATAACAAAATTTTGTTTAAAAAACTACGCAAACACACTAACTTTGCTTTTGAAAGCTACTTGAAGAATGGGAATTAGCCTTCATCCAGAGTTAATTACCCAGTTTCCATCATCGCAGACTTAAGTGCTTTGAGGATGCTACAGAAGAGGCAGAACCACTGAATGTTAGCCGCCTTGCAGCCAAAAATACAGGGCCATTGCTAGATTTAGGTATAACCGAATCTCTCGTATCTCGAGGGGAGTGCGGTGGTTTGGGCCAAAGGGAGTCTTTCGCCCCAGTATCTTCAGCTTGAATTTGGAGAGTCTGCAGAGTCGCTGGAGAAGACTGGCTTGTACATTGTCACAGTGTCCCAAAGGCAGGTGGGGAATTTAAAAGTAATAGCGGTGCCTTATTCAGTGGGTCATGGCCACGTTTTTAGCAGCACTCTCGAGGGAACAGCAGAGACAGCCCTGAAATGTTTCCTTGTAGTAGCGAAATGCTGTGGAATGAGGATTGGGAGCTTTTTTTTACTGCGAAGGCCAGAGTGAGCTGGAACAGTGAATTACAAATTATGGTTTTCAAAACTTTTGGGGCACTTGCATCCCTAGCCATTTCCACGTGAGGAGCTGAGCAGTACTGATGGGCCACATTCTGAATAGATCTCTCTGAAATATCTCTTTATTTCTTGCTCGGAGAAAAACTCTCCAGGAAGGTATGTGAAGAATATTTACCTATTCTGGTCGTGTCCCCCGTTCCTCACAGGACAGTGGGGTTCCATCTCACCTACGGTTTGGGGCTGACTCAGGAGTACCTGGTCTCACAATTTTGGTGTGCAACCAAAAATATCGGTGGATGTTGCAGCCAAAGAGCAATGAGAGAAGACGCGCTATAAGGCTACCCCTTTGCTAACTAATTCCCCTTTCTCTGGAGCAAAGTGGCCTGTAAGTTTTTGGCTGTTACCAGCCCAGCCCTGAAAACTGAAGGCATTTGAGCTGCCACACCACGTACCGACGGGTGGGCTGGCTGTTGAAGGACACGTGAGAGCATCTCCAGAGGTCCATCTCCAGGTCCTACCTGGTTGGTTGGTTTCCTGTGGAGATGCCACAACTTTTGAGAATGGGATACTAAAGATTTTTACCCGAGTGAAATAAATCACAGTAACCAAATCCATTGACCCGTCTTAATCCCAGGAGAATATGCTGCTCTGGGTCTTCAGTAGAGTTAGAGGAGAAGGTTTAAAAACATAGAGAGGAGGACAAGGACTTCAGTTGTATGACTGCATCCTCCCTGCCTTTTCACTTTGGCGATTCACTTCACGATGACTAAAAGTCATTACTTTTAATCAACTGGGTTTTCTAGATTTGCAAAATAAGCAAAGCAATGCTACTTGGGAGGAATACGCCTGTGGAAAAAACCATTTCCCTACAGCTGGGTACGTGGACGTCCTGTGGCCACCTCTGAGTTATTGTGCCTTTATCATAGTTTCATTTTACCGCGGGTTCCTTATGTCAGCCATGACATCACTTCACCCTGTAGCTTCCGTGGCTGAGGACAGATCCTGTCCTTGCTGCAAGTGAGTAAAGGGGGTGGTAGTGACAAGCTGAAATATTGGAACCATACCTTCAGTGTTTGCTTTTTGGTTGCCTGGCATGGGAAATCAGTGGCCAGAGGTATTTTCAGGATTTTTCCATCTTTTTACTGGTTTTGCCACCCATAGCAGCTTTCTCTTTGCCAGAAAACTCTGTCTTCTAATCCATTGCTCTCATTAATAGCCCCTTGCAAATTTAAGCTTATGCAACTGAACCCATTTGTCCAGCTGGTAAGACATGGAAGGTCCAAGGAGGCTGGAGAAAATGAGAGGAGGACAGTCAGTATTTGGTGACAAGATCCCAAGGACCCCCATCAAGGACCTTCACAGTTGGGGAACCCTTTCTTGGTTTAGCCTGTTGTTACCAGGACGTAACAGACTTCCCAGTGTGACTCCCAGTATAAAATTGAGAAGGTTTTTTGTTGTTGGGTTGGGGTTTTTTTCTGGCTATAGTAAATGTCACCGTTTTTTCCATGTACATGCCATATGATTACCGATAAGCTATAAAATATTAAGTTTTTAATTTATAGATGAGTATCTCCAAAGAGCATCTGAGCCCAACTACAGTTGCTTTGGCTCCTGTGTGCAGACCAGTTCCACTATCCTTCAACAATTGATTTATATAACTGAAATAGCTAGGGAAGTGAGAAATTTCCTTCCTCTTAGGATACAATGCCAAGGATGTCAAATCTCCAGAGAGCCTGATGATAAGAACTGGGCTGTCCCTTTTTTTTTTTGCAGTTATTAAACAAGTATCTGATTAGAGCACTAAAACCCCCTTTTTTTGTTTTCCTGAGAGCTATCTCTTGGCAGGGCCTTGGGAGCGGCACGTAACCAGCAGCAGTATCTGGTGGCTGTGAGGGATCTCCCCCACAGCCTTTTCTTGGTAGAATTATTTGGATTTGTTGCCCAGGACAGATTTCAGATTGGAAAACAGCTCTCCAAAGTCTGCCTCTTGGCACAACGAAGTCTTCTTCTTGTCTTCCTCAACTGATTCTCTTGCTCCTGTTGAACAGCCTGTGTTTTATAACTTAAAGACTAGAGCGAACTCCATATGCAATTTGTGAAAGTACAGGAGTAGTTTGGAAGAAGAAAACCCCTAACCTTGGTCTTCCCATAAAAGCTCCGTGTTAATTCTGGGAGGGTGGTCTCAGCAGAGCGCTCTGAGATTTATAGTTCAGGAGTTCTGTAAACTCTAAGCAAGAACTGGTAGTTGCTTTATGAATACCTTTCCCTTGAAATGTGCTGTAAAAAAAAAAATAAGACCAGTAATGACTGAACCCATCAATCCTAAATTTAGAAATGAAGCTAATTTATAAGCCTCGCTTTTCAGCAGGAAAGCAGGTTATGGAACTGACCTAGTATAGTGCTGTTGGGGGAAGAGAGGTGACTTCATAGAACTGAAGTTAGAATGAGCAGGGGGTTAGGGGCAAAGGCTGGCTTTTTAATGTGCTGATAATAAACATCTTACTACCAGAAGGAACAACGTTAATAAATGTTTACAGTAAACGTGGTAGAAGGCTCTCATAATCCTTGCGAAAATACAGAGGTTTTCAATACACAGCATTCTCCAAGAACAATTGGGCGGACTTTATTGAGATCAGTAAAACCTGGCTGTGCTTTCACAGACCTTTGGCTTTACATGTCTGTGCCCGTGGCTGCTGGTAACATCGCGTTACGGTACGGCTCTGTTGGTGTCTTGTGAATGGGCAGTCGAGTCCTTGAGAATTCCGGGTAAGAAAGGACTCCGAGTGTTCATCTTTTAAAAATGACAACATGAGTTACAGCAAACTGAGGTCACGTTGAACTGCCAAACTTCTGGTCGCCTCTGAAAGTTTAAGCCAAAGGTGTTTGAGAGGGACAGATAACTTGCTTGCTTGGGCTTGGCATGATAAAATTTTGAATAAATGTAATTGCGACCCAGGAGATGGTTCTGTAGAGAAATGGTGCAGTTGTCTCTGGGTGCAGGGCAAGTTTCCATGCGGTGCTGATCCCAGGCTGGATGCCTTGAGAAACCAGGAACAACTGGGCACTCCCCTTTGACAACTGTAAGGAAAATCCTTGATTTTATGGAAGGGACAGTACTCTGCATGTGCTTTGCTTGAAGTTCCTACTTTTTGTTCTTTAGCTACCTTTTATTGCAGTCACTTTCAGAACAGGATTGTACTAAGTTCATTTAATCTCTGTTGCAAGATTTCTCCGTTTGATTCCAGTTCTCTGCCTGGCTCCCTCCAAGGCTACCTTGGTTTTGGTCCTGGAGATTATCAGTGTGCTATGGTTAATCACAGTCTGAAATTCAACCTTGATACTTTTGTCTGTAGCCAACCAGAAACCCCCAATCGTTGGGGTAAGAAGGGCTTTACTTTCAGTAAAAAAAAACAACAAAAAACCCAACCAAAAAACCCCCAAACCAGTTAAGACTGAAGCTAATTCAGTTAAAAGATGATTTTGTACACAACCAGCCTCAGTGTTCATACACAGTATGGGTTTTAGCAACAGGGAGAGCATGAATCATGTGCCTGTCTGCATGTGTAAAGAAATCTAAATAGTGATCTGACAGTGTTTTGGAGGATCCAGTATCTATTTTCATCAAAACTATATGACTGGAAACAGAAGGTCTTGCAAAGGCAGAACTTAAAATTAATACAAAACACGTCCCATCAGCTCTTTATTTCTTAGTTACTTCATCCTTAAGCATCTTTAGCCAGAACTTGTCTGTTAAACCACAGAGACCTGTTGGTGTCGGGGCATCCATACAGACAGATCCCTGATTGTGCGGGCATTAATCTCCGTTAGGAATCTCCTCTGATGCTGGATTGACAGAATAAACTACTGGGAATTGCTGGGATACATCTGTGGAATTTAGGTGGAGTTCTCCAGGCTGCAACTACAAACCCGTTTGCCTTGTGACAGACGTTCCCTACGCACCCTGAAACCCTTAGTTTGCGGGGTCTGAACTGTAAAAACAAATCCTGCCTGAATCGGGCTTTTCTGCGCCCAGTTTGCCAGCACCGACTGGGGGGTTTGTTCAAATCTAATGAAGAATGAGGCGTTAATTATTAGCAATGACAACCCCGAGTCAGTAACAACCGCCTCCTGCAATTTCCAAGATGCTTTGGTGGACAAACGTAAATTCTACTTGAAAATACTGTGTTTTTTTGGGGGTTCCTTTCAGGTTGAAGTTGGATAACCTGAAAATTCACAGCTGGGCTGAGCAGCACAGTCTGGCTTTTAAAATCACAATCTTTGGTACCGGTTCCTGACAACAGCAGCCGAGCCCTGTGCAGGGACAGGGGAGAGAGCAAGGCTTTCATCGTGGCATCTAGGACTTCATCTTCTGGAGAAAGGAACCATTTCAGCCCAGAGCACACCAGTCACCCTAACTGGTCCCCTTCAGGGTGAAAAAACTGTTTTTCTAGAAAATGGTGTAGCACAAATAGAGCTTTTGGCCCGTTCTGCTCCACGTTTGGTTAAAACTATCAGTTATTGAGGTCGTGCTTATATTTCCCCCATTACCTCTAATTTGGAGTCCAGTAACGACCACAACCCTGAAGGAAATGTCGATGTTTTAATTAGAAGAGCACTCTCTAAGAACAGCGGTGCCTCAGAAGCCACTCGCTCTTAAAATTACACAGTTTAATAGCGCAGGGTGGTCCCGTAGCACGGGAGTGCCACCACCCCAGAGCTTACCAGAGGTGGCAATGCCCAGTGTATGCGTGTAAGATGGGAGGAAATTAGCAGGTAATAATAAAATCGTCAGGTTGCAGGTGTGGACCGTGGCACAACCCTGTTTTAACTTGAAAAGGACGGCCTTAAGTGATGAGCAGCGCAGCTGATGCAGAACAAGTCGCTGCCGGGTCGCAGACCCCTTGTAAGCAGATTCCCCCGGTGCCGAGCGGCCCAAAGGCTGTTCTGGGAAGGGATTCCACGCTGGAGAGGAGACTGGCAGAGCGAGCCTTTCCTCTCTTGCACAAAATGATAAAAACTGTGAGGTTCGGGAGGGCTCCTGGTTTTCTTTTGGTTGTATCACACTTGGAGGCTGCAGAGGAGACGGTTAAAAACAGGTCGGTGGGTCCAGGTGAAAAAGATTGTAGGGAATATTCAGGGATTGATGCAGTCAGCGGGAAGGGAATCCCAGATCTCTGTAGATGTGCACCCACTGACTTGAGTTCCTGCTTCTCCTGGCGCTGTCTGTGGCATTAAAACTTCCAGAAAGTCCAATTACACGGGAGTTCTGTAGAGTTTTCCATAACTGGTTAATTCTTCTTTTAATCAGGGTCAAGTACTGATGAGCCACGTGACAACGGATCAGTAAACAAGCAAGAGGTGCTTGTTTACAGCCATTCCCTCCAGTAAATGGCTCCGTGGGTCTGACTCACTGTTTGCCAGCAGAAACATTAGTGTCCGAAGCTGAAGCTGCAGATGACGAGACGGAGCGAGCTGAGATGGTCCCTGGTGGTGGTGGACCAGTTTTCAGGAGGTTGAGATGTTCTTTGGCAGACCTTTAAATAACAGCAGTGCGGGGTGAACTTTGTGCTCTCCCGCTTCCGAGCAAAATCGATAGTCCATGAAGCACTTGTTGAATTGGAGCAAAGCTCCCAACATATCTTCTTCCCACCCATAAAAGTGCGGATTCGAGAGAGGGTCAGATAGCATCACCCTTCTTGGGACAGCAATATTTGCCTACGTCTGCTGCTTTCCCCATTTCCCCTCAATAACTTACTGAGCTTTCATTTCTTTCGGCTCCAGAAAGATTAATTTTCATTTCCATTTAAGGGTCACTCACCTCACTGCTTAGATTGTGGAATTTTGACTGCTCCCAGTCTCGCATCCTGCTTTGCTGCAGTTACTCCCCCGTGGGCGGGAGACAGGCAAACAGATCATACAGTGACCCTGAAGTGTCTCGGGTTCTTCTTTGTCAAAAGGCACCAGTTGCCCAGCACATCCTATTCCTCAGCTCCCTACCCCAAATTCTGTCTGGAGCAGTTGGCGGGAGATGCCGCTTGCACTTGCATGAAAATAGCTTCACCAGAAAAGAAGTGAAGGACCATCCCTTGGTCTCAAGAGTTCCTTTCATCCTTAGTATAAGCCATCTTAAAATTAAAATTTTCAGTACTATTACATCATCCTTGCAGTTTTATCTTTTTATTCCCCCCCCTCTAACTATTTAAGGATGGAGTCTGTTCATTTCAAACTTCTAGCCAGCAACGTAGAAGATAAAAAAAACCCTCCATCCTTCACCAGGTGCTGGGTTTTGCTGTTTTTAATAAAATAAAAGGCTTGCAGTCTGCCCTGTGCCAGTGTCGGGTCCAGGTCAGCACACGCTCCGCGGCTGCCCCTGGTTTTACCTTCTGAGGGCTGGAAAACAGGTGAATGTACCAGATGGAGCCGCCGAGCTGAAGGCAGCATCCGAAGGAGCTGCGCTCCTGACTTCTGGGTCCTCCAGACCATCACGCCGCTTCTGAGCTGTGTTCCCGGCCTCTGCCGAAACGCCTATCGGCTCTGGAGCTCGAGAACTCGTTGGGCCTGTTTTCCTGTGCCAACATTAGCATGCTCCCCTGCGCCTGTACGTCTGCCGGTGGTTGGGGGAAGGATGACCGAGTCTAAGAGATCTGGCTTGAGCTTTGCCTGTTCTTCCCTTGACCTACATTCTGGTCTGTGCTGGAGAAAGGCTTAATCTCACCCTTCCTTCTCCTTGAGGGACACTTGTGAATTTGGCCTGAATTGTGTGGGCTCTTGCCTTGCATCCCCGTAGCAAATTCTGCTATTGTTGCGACAACACCAGTGTCCCCAGTGTATGCTGTACTGGGAGACGTGTTTTGGGAGAGTATAGAGAGCGTAGTATCAAAATGTAAAGGAAGGATGAAATTACCTGACCCGTATTATCCATAGACTTTGCATTTCAAATGAGGGAAGTACCTTTGGAAGAACAACTTAATAGTTGGACTTTGTGGCTCCGGCGAAATTTGGCTTCTGTGGTGAGATGTTGAGCGTTGCAGTGGCATCTAGGGGATGTCACGTCAGGTTTGGGCGTCAGAACAAATATTGATGCTGGTTTCTGGGTTTATGCCGCGTTCTTAAATGGAAATCACATGCAAATAAGTTCGGGGCAGTTTGCTGGGTTGGATCCTTGTCCTACAGAAGTTGAAAAGACGGATGGAGAGGAAGCGGGTGAGTGCTGGGGGGGGCACTGGAGGGGCTGATGGGGACGGCTTCCTCTGGGGCCACCCATGCCTGGCTGGTCTGGGCACCCTGAGTGTCACCAACCCATGCCATCCTCCGAACAGTGTCACCTGGGTGACACACCCAGGACGTGCCAGCTTTCCTTCTCCCATCTGACTCTGCTCTGCTCCGTGCTTAATTGAGTAGCTTTAATCAAGGCCCGGGTGAGAAACGGTGAGGCAATCCTGGTCTGGTGTTGCTTTACTGGGCACCGTCTGACTCGTAACGGGAGGGGGGATTTGCAAGAGTTCAGCTGTTTGCCCACACAAACAGCTTCCTTGATTCTGAACTATTGGATTTTAATTTCAACCTAGTGTTTAAATCAGATTAAAATCCAATAACGTTAATAATATAAAGTTGCCTGTTTTAATACAAGTGTGACGTGGTGACGTGTGGTGCTCAAGTACTTACTTAGGAGGTGTTGGGTCCCAAAAATTCAGATGAAAAGTGCACAGACGCTGGGCTGGGAAGATTTTTTGGTGCTGTTTTAAATAGGGACTGCTTTAATCGTGTTGTAGCAAAACTCTTATTGGTAAATGCTCTCTGCCTGCTGAAGGCTTTGATAGATTAAAATAGGGATGAAGTACCAGTTATTGGGTCCTGTCTCTGATGCCTGGTTGGACTTGTTTGGACCTCAGTCAGCTTTATTTTTTTCTGAACACAAGATTAACATACCTCCAGAATTCCTCCCCAAATCCCAACTCCTTCCAAGTCTGCTAAATACAGGTAGATTCAGTCAACTGGCTTTCCCCCCCCCGCCCTGTAATTCGGGTCCATGGGCTCAGTGTTTCTCCTGCTGATAGAGCCACCAACTCGCCGAGCTGGTGGCTCTAGCAATTCCGAGCTGGTGGCTTTATCAATTCCATTGTCATTGCGGGAACAGCAGCTTGTGTCCCCATTAAGCGGTGACAGCCCTGATGGGCCTTCCAGGTGATGGAGTTATTCACAGTCCCCCTCGATGTTGTGCCTGTCCCAACCCCCAGCAGCACCTCGTCGGGCCCATGGAGCCAGGCTTTGTTAAGAATTTAAGTCGGTAGTTGGTGTTAAACCACCCTTGATCTGGATGTTTTCTAAATAATCCCTTAACTTTGATGTTTTAAGCAAGCAGGCGAAAAGAAGATATAAAAAACCCAAGTGTTCTTTTCCATGCACCGTGGCTGAAAGTGGGGAGGTTGGTTTTCCAGGCTTATGCTGACCTGACCTGTAACTGCTAAAAATGAGATTTCCCCTGGAAGGGGTAGGGGGGGGGGGGGTGTTACCCCGGTGGGTCAGTGGAGAGCAGGCAGGTGGTCGTGGTGATGTCGTGCAGAGACCCCCTTCTGCTCTCCTTGAGAGGGCACCTGGAGCCTTTTGACAAGGGTTTATCCATCATTTTTAATGTAAATTAAAAAAAAAATCCGACCCCAAATCACCACCAACCCAATAATTGGGAAGACTCTGGGTGATGTGGGGTCCAGAATGATTTCTGCCATTAATTTGGTCTAAAATAATTTACCTGCTGGACTTAAGATGTGGCAGAGGCGGCTTCAGGAAGCCCTTCTGGAGTTTCCTGTCGGGAGATGGGCAGGAGCGGAGCAGGAACGCTCGGTAAACGCCGCTTCCCGGCCCCGGCCCGTCCTGTCCCGGCTCCCCCGCGGTGCCGGGGCCGTGCCCTCGCGTTCGGGAGTCGCGCTAAGACTTGGATTTCGAGTTATTTACAGCTATTTTGGGGGCTGCTCTCTGCTGACACACCGTGAGCTCTCGGCAGCCGCAGCGTGAGCCGCCCCGGGGCTCTCCGGTGGGAGAAAAATAGCGATTTCTAGTGTTGGCCGCTTAGGGCGTTTCTCTCCTCAACCCGCGGAGCTCAGACCGCCTCTGTCAAGACTTTGCTGATTTGAGGCAGGTTTCAGAGGCGAGCCCGGCTCCGCGCCTCCCCGCTCGGTATCGCTGCCCGGCACAGGCCGTCTTCCCCGGGGTTGCTCCGGCAGCCGCGGTCCCTTCCCCGGTATCCCCGGGGGCGGCGGGGCGCTGCTCCCCGCTTCCTTTAGCGGGAAGGGGAGGGGGAGCGGGGGGGCAAAACCAACCCCAAAAAACCGATAAGCGTCTCCCAGAACAATCCCGTCTCAGCGGAGGTCCCGCCGCCATCACAACAGTGCCCGCCCGGCTCCGGGGAGGAGGGAGGGCACAGGGGGTCACCGCCGCCGCCGCCGCCACCTCCGGCCGTTCCCTCCACGTGGCCCCGGGTGGCGCAGCGGGGCCCGCGCCCCCCGCGGCGGCGCCCCTCGCCCGCGCCGCAGCCAATGGCCGCCCGCCTGCCATGTGCCGCGACCCCCTCCGGCCAATAGCGCCCCGGGTCACAAACCTGCTCCACCATTGCCCGGAAGCGGCGCCGGGCGGTGCGGTCGCTGCTGCTGCTGCTGCCGCCGCCGATCCCATCCCCGTTCCCGTTCCCGTCGGAAGACGGGCCGCCCTGTGTTTCGGGGCCCCGCCGCGCGCATGCTCCGCCGAGTGACGCCGCGACTCCATGTGTGAGAAGCGCATTATTTGGCAAGGGGGAAGCCGAGCCGCGGCGGAGAGGATTAACCCGGGGATCCCTGGCGTGCGCGGAAAAGAAAAAGAAAAAACTAAGCGCAGGGCGGCGAGGTGCGGGGGGAAGGAGAGAGGAGACGCGGCTGCCGGCGAGAGGGACCGGCGGCGCTCGGATGCGCGGGGACCGGCGAGGAGGTACCGCGGCGTGGGAGTTTTCAGATTTAAAAGTTCTGGTTGGGTTTTATTGTCTTGGGGGTGGGGGGAGA
>VXBJ01003246.1:27279-49664 GCA_013400055.1 Nycticryphes semicollaris | reverse complement strand
GGGAGGGCTCTGCAGCTTGGCACCTGAGGCTGTGTGTTGTCTGCGGGTGAGCAACAGGCTGATGTTCCTCTAGCTTTTACTTGGAAAAAGAGCAAATATGTCACCAGTTACCGTGAACTTTGTGGGAGTGTGAAAAGGAGCGAGGTCTGTGCTGGAAGTAAGCCCCCACCTTGCTGAGTTTGAGCAGAGTCGGAGTTGACTTGAGTCGGATCCCTGGGGTCAGTTGGTCACTCAGTGTCCAGCAGGGGACTGGGATGGAGGGAGCTGAAAATGCCTGGTTTTCCTCAGAAGTGGAAGATTGGAGGAGCAGCTAATGCCATCCCTGAGAGTGTTACATAGTCATGAGGTTACATCAACGGGTGATGATGCAACACCGTTGGCATATGATGCAGTGTCAGTATGTTAATGCTGTAACTTAATATAGCTGCCTTACGACTTTTTGTGTGTGTGTGTGTAGTAATTACAGGCCGGTACTCGTACGTGGAGCTGTTTAAAATCATTGATTCAAATCCTCAGAGGGTGCCGGTGCGTTGTGTGAGGCTTGTGCAAGGCGAGGGGGAGGATTTGGATCGTTCCCTTCGGCCAGACGGCGGCACACGTACGTAGGTACGAGGTTTGGCTCTTTCAGGGACCTCGGGTTCGAATTGGAATTATCCCTTTGCCCGTAAAGGCACCGTAACTGGAAGGAGCTCTGGGCTTACCTTCTTATGGTCTTACACTTCTATTTCTGGGTGTGCTCTTCCTCAGCCCTACCCGTGCGTGGGGGCTGTGAGCATTCTTACCTTCTCGCTGCACCTCTTCTTGGGGGGCAAGGAGGAGGAATGATGCTTGGGATGAAGGAAGTCGGCTTCTGGCTCGGAGATCTCTTGGATAGCGATGGTGGTATTTCAAAAGTGAGGTCTCACGTTCACCGGGAGGCGATGGGGCCACGCTTTGAGATCGTCGTAGGTTTTCAGCGGTACCTCTTGAGACAGTGTCCGTGCTGTGACGTCCCTGGCAGGTCCCCGGCCAGCCCAAAGCCGCGGTACCTGTCCCGAAGAGCTTCGGAAGGCGGGAGCTGGTGCTGTGCCGCAGCGGTCAGCGAGGCGCAGGTTTGCCGCTTTGATGGAGCGCTGGCTTTGAGTGACTTCTGAGTGGAAAGTGCTCTTTTTGATGACTAAATTTAGAATGTTTTCATTGAGCGTGTTTTGAACCACAGGCTTCTAGATGCAGTGTCTAGATGTGACTCGCTGATAGCGGATATTCGGTGTACTTATGAGTTTAAAAATTCACATCTTGGGGCATCGGCACCTGTTTTTTCCCCAGGCTTTAATACTTGGGTTTCCTACTGCTGTGCTCTGAGGGGCTTATTTTGCTGGTGTTTCCCAAAGCCCTGTGCTCCCCTCCTGTGTCTGGTGAGGTGTGTGCTCTGTACAGAGCCTCCTGCCTGCGATGGGTTACCCCCGCAGGTACAGGCTGTTGTCCTGCCAATAGGGACTGCTCAAGTGGCTCACAACAACAAAATACAAGTTGGGAAGAAAAGGGGCAGAGTGTGTGTGTGTGTGTGTGTGTTCCCCCTTTTGAACTAAAGCACAAGTGCTGAGCTCTTGCTGCAAAATAAAAGGAAAAAAGTANTGGTGGGGTTGTTCTTTGGTTTGGGTTTTGTGTTGATTTTTTTCCCCCCTTAACCCCCTCACTCCAAATGTTCCTGGAGACTGTGGTATCTGAAAATATGGCAGGCTTATTTTTAGACTTGGGGAAGTAACGTTTGCTTTTGTGTGATGCTATTCGTGGTTGAGGTACCGCAGCACATGGTCTGTAGACCAGTGTGTGAAGTGCAGTGTTGTTAGCATACTCTGCCCATTGGGGAGGGGGCAAGGGGGGGAATAAAAAATGGTACATGAGCAGACTTTCCTCTTCTGACATTAGGCAGAATAAATGCTGAGAGAAGAACACGCCGCTGATGGACCAGACAGCTCCCGCGCAGCCCTTCCGTTGTGTTCTTCTTTAAAAGCCTCATCTCGGGCTCTCCCTGCTGCTCCTTTTAGATTTCTGCCCTTAAAACTTACAGGCTGGAGTTTGGCACTTTATATATAGACACTCTGCTTATTTATGCATTCATGTTATGATTGACTGGTGTAAAGACTGGCTTGGGATCTTGGGTTTTTTTTTCCCCAGGCTTTTCTAGCCTTCCCCCTCCCCTTNGGGAAGAAAAGGGGCAGAGTGTGTGTGTGTGTGTGTGTGTTCCCCCTTTTGAACTAAAGCACAAGTGCTGAGCTCTTGCTGCAAAATAAAAGGAAAAAAGTAAGTGGAGGGTGTTTTTTATTCCTCCTCCTGGAATGACCAACGTGACAGCCAAGCTCCAAGCACTTCTCAACTTCCAACATATAATCTAAACAACATAGAACTGGATGGTGAGGGTTGGGGGGNCCTCGGGCTCTCCCTGCTGCTCCTTTTAGATTTCTGCCCTTAAAACTTACAGGCTGGAGTTTGGCACTTTATATATAGACACTCTGCTTATTTATGCATTCATGTTATGATTGACTGGTGTAAAGACTGGCTTGGGATCCTGGGTTTTTTTTCCCCAGGCTTTTCTAGCCTTCCCCCTCCCCTTGTCTCTGCCTTTCGGAACGGGACATCTCCTGAGTACATTGACCCTCCCTCAGTTCCTGTTTTATTTCTTATGCATCACCTGGAATTTTTTGAGGCTATTAATTTCTTTGTGATGTTTTCTATCCACTGTCTGAGCACCCTGTGTCCCTCCGCACCTCACCGGCGGGTGAATCATATGTCCATTTTCAGGTGGGGAAAAGGAGAGTGAATTGCCCAAAGCGAGCATTATAGGACAGAGACAGAACAAAGGTTAAGGTTAATTAATACACACTTTCCTCCATTGGCTTTTTGCTGTTCAGCATTTCTCCTTTTCCTTCCTCCTTCCCCGACTGCGGAAGGTACCGGTGGTTCTACCTCTCGTTGCCTTTAATTGTGTTCTTTGGTGTCTGACTGACTGGTGGGGCAGGTCTGGGGACTCTCTCTGGTGGGGCAGCACTAAACGCTGGTGTTCACCTGCTGGCATTTCTGTGTGTGGCTGTGACCTCTTCCTCATCCCCTCAGGGGATGGTGGCCACCACGGGGCAGGGAGGAATCGCCCCTTATGCCTTCCCTACCTCTTAATTACAGAGCATCTCTCGGTTGTGCCAGGGCTTTTTAACCTCTTGTCCGCTATGCTCCTCTCTTCCTAGTGCAGGCAGGGCTGGAAATCAGCATTGTGACTCTGACTTTGTGAGCAAACTCCCTCTTTGAGTGAAATGAGCATTTCGAGTTGGGGGGGTGGGGGTGGGAAATCCAATTAAGAGATTTGGGTTGTACAGGACAAAATCAAGAAAGTTTTGCCAGCTCTCGGTGTGTTGACTCTTAAGAAAGAACAATGTTTGAACGTGTTGCACTTCCACCATGCTGGAATAAGGCAAAACATGGAAAGCCTTTGCTGGGTGCAGCTGTAGAAATGCCCTTTCTTTCCCCCCCCCCAACACCTCTTTGCCTTTACAGTCAGTAGGGTTTGGTGGAGTTCAGCGCTGCAGCTTGAAGTTCAATGTTGTGGGTAAGTCACTTCATCCTCTCCGCGCCTCGGCTGTCCCCTCTGCAAGCTGGGTATGAGCGTGTGGTACAGAGGGAGCGTGCAAAACGTGGCTTGTACCAACAATTCCTTTTATTTCAGTCTTCACAGTCTTCATCTTCTTTAGCTTTTGTCTCTGAAATTATTTAACATCTCGTTTTTCCAGTGAGTGTTGGTGGCAGGACTTCTTTGGACGGAAAGGGGGGGTGGGAGGGAGGGAAAGAGTCCTTGAGTTTTCCTCACAATCCATAACGGCGCTTTCTCATTAGGAAATGCAAACATTTGAAAGATGTGAGTGAGTAAAATTCACTGGCCAGCCCTGGGTGCTGAAGGCCACGCAGAGAGGGGGAAGGAGCATCATATGTGGAATTGGGGGGGGAAAGGAAGGCACGTTTATTTGGTATTTGGTATTTTCTTATTAAGAAGGCTCAGCTTCCTGAGGCTCTTCTTCCTGCAGAGCCCTTGGGCATTGATTGGACTCCTTGAGTCCTCCCTTCGGTTTCTGGTTTGTGCACAAACCAAACTGATCCCCTGACCTGGACCTGACGGGTCCTTTCCCACTTCAGAAACCTCCTGAGGCTCGATCGGGGGCCGCTCGCATTAAGGAAGAGTCATCCATCCCACTGTCAGTGTCGTGAAAGAGATTGGAGCCTTGAAGTGCTCCAGGAGTTCAAGTCTCATTCAGGTTCAAAGAGATATTTAACATGCACATCCCTGAGTTTATCTCGCTCTGGTCTGTTTGTATTTAATCTTATTAAACTCTGATATTTACCCCCTTTTTTTCCTTTTTTTCTGGTGAGTTACGCATTTCAGCCTCTCTTCATTCTCCAGCTTCTTTGTTTCCTTTCCTTCTCTCTCCCCTCCCTCCCTCCTTCCATTTTTCTCTCTTCCCGAAAGAACAACAAACAAAATCCAATCAGTATTTTGCAAGAGTGAAGGAGTTTTCATGTGATTTCTTCTCAAGTGACCCTCCAGGTGAGGCGCTTTGGCTGCCACTTGCCTCTTTGGAGGGGGACGGACGCCGGTGTTGAGTGTGGCTTCTCCAGATGCTGTGACATCAAGCCCTAGCTCTGCCTGGAAGAAGAAGAGCTGGTCTCCCAATTCCTTTAACAATTACGAGGTGACTAATAAGTTGATTGCAGTTGCCCGGCTAATTTTGCGGTGCCCTGTAGTGAACCCGGCTGCGGCGTGAAAGGGATCGGTGTGTGAGCGCTTCGTCTTCTTTGGGCCTGGTGTCTGACGTGTCACCTTCTTGATTTGGGCTTGTTCCTGTATAAACACGAAACCAAACTAAATTTAAAGCCATACCCGAATCTCGCTGGACCCTGGTAGCCCAAGCCATGGGGAGGCGACCCCCCGCGCTCCCAGTCACCCACAGCGATGTCCCCTTGCTCCTTTGGGGTGGTTTTTGTTTCGTTCTCCTCGCTCTGGTGGTGGGGATGGGAGCCAGAGGGATGGGAACCACAAAAAAAAACCCAAAACCCTGTAAAAGAGAGCATGGAAATGGATATTCTGCCTCACCTGCCGGGAAGAGGGTCTGGTAACTCTTCTTATCGTAATTACTCTTGGCAGTAGAGGTTGTTTCTCAAAGTTTTTGACAAGAGTGGGAAGAAGCACAACTAAGAATGTCAGATGGCACCTCAGAAGGGTGGTTATTTTTGATGGGAGAGCTGGGAGAACACGGGGATGTGAGTAGGTATGAGTGAGCTGGACTCAAGGCAGTCTATTCCTTCTTTATTTTTTTTCCCCCTTCTCTATTAAATATCCAAAACAAGTGGGGCCTTTGCATTGCAGTGCCAGATTGTTGGTGTTGAAGGAGTAAAGGTTTATTTCGTAGCTTTCCAATGGACAGAATATGAAACCTTGATTGAGTTCAGTCAGTCTTGAAATTTGATTTTTTGACATGGCCTGTCTCATTCGCTTTGGGGTGCAAGTATCCCAATTTTACTACCCATAAGACTTGAGGAGTCAGCATTCAAGAAAGCTTTTATTATCTTTGTTTATTTATTTACTTATTTAAATTCAGTAGAACACTTCCAAGTGAGTGAAGCTGCTTAACTTGTTTCTTGCTTCCGAACTCGATCTCGATGCAGAGACTCCTGTTGCCTCTGGGCTGAGAGGGGCCACAGCTGCAGGTTTTCTTAAAACAAGTTTTCTGAGGTGCCCAGAGCGTGGCTGGACCGAGGGAGCCCAGCAGCGGCGTGGGACGCTGCTCAATCGGGCTGAGCCTCATGGCAGCCCTTCCGTGACACTTCCTTAGGGGAGGTGTTGGTGACGACGGTCAGCAGAGGCCTTTCTCATAATTTGGTTAATTTTACAAATACCAGGTGCCAGAATGGGTCGGAAGATCACGTTGTTGGATTTCACACTAATGCTGACTGAGCCATTGCTGTAAGTAGGAGCAAGGTCCTCACCACGGCCCTGGTCGCTGTGCCCGGTATGTTCAGTTGCTGGAAGAGCCGTGTGATCAGGAGCTTTGAAATGCTTGACAGAATTAGAGGAAATAAACTGAAGGCATTCATATTTAATAGGATCTTGCAAAATCCTGTCTCCAACAGAATTACTGTGAGGTTTGGTGAGAGCCTGGCCCAGGTTGCCCAGAGAAGCTGTGGCTGCCCCATCCCTGGAGGGGTTCAAGGCCAGGTTGGAGGGGGCTTGGAGCAACCTGGGCTGGTGGGAGGTGGAACTGGATGATCTTCAAGGTCCCTTCCAATCCAAACCACTCTATGAATTAGGTGTCACTGGTGTTGCAGAGTGTACAGCCACGCTGGACCACCTGCTGAGGTTCATACGCAACATAAACCTAAAATTTTCTGGGTTTCACTGCAAAATAGTGAAATGACGGAGGTGCTGGTTGCAGGCCCAGCGCTAGTGCTTTGCTCTGTAGGATGCTATTGAGCATGAACTGCCAATTTTGCTTTCTGCTGGCTTGTGTGTTTGATTTTAAGGTTTATGAGGGGTCTCTGAAAGCAAGTGCCTGGCTGTTTTGGTAGTGGAAAAACCTCCCAGTGAAGCTGCTTTTGGGGGGGGGGTGTCTATGGAGGGCATCCAGTGGGACTTCAGTTTGTCCACGGGTTATGCTCCTGGAGAGCTGAGGATGCTCTGTGGGCATTATCCTTCTTCTCTGGGCCACAGTAGGGAGAAGTGTGCCTTCAGTGCCTTGGTTAACTCTATAGAGGTGGCAGAGTTTGGTGTTTCAGGCCTTTTTAAAAAATTCAAATCCACTTTTTGTAGTTGGATGCAAAGACGGCGTTTGTAGCGGCTTTTTCTGTACCCATGTCTGAACACAGGTGGTACCCAGGGGAGGAATCCCAAAGAGGGGATGCCAGAATCTGTAAAACTTGAGAAGTGATCCTTGTGTGTAACTCTCAGAAGCTCAGCCCTAGACCAATCCAGGTTGGCTATGCATAATAATAATTCTTATTTTCATTCAATTTATGCTCCAAGATGACAGGTAACCCTTACAGGTAGGGCTGGTGTTGGATTAATGCCTTGCAGTTTGTGAAAGATCACTGCTGTGCAGGGACTGTTACTGATCCCTGGGCTGTGGTGGCAGGAGCAAAGAGGAGGATCACCAAGAGAATCAATAGGTCTTAATATATATATATATTTAAATTATGTTGGTGATGAATAGTCAAAAAAGCAGCAAGATTAATCACTAATCCAGAACAGGAGGTAGAAAGTGTAGTGGTTTTCAGGGTGGCCTGGTATGTGGCACGTGTGCAAGGTAAAGGGGGAATCTCCAAAATTCTTAAATCCTGAAGAAGGCAAACTTTTTCCTTGACATCTCTAAGTAAATGCTGCAGTTTTGCTGATGTGATGATGCACTTCTCAGGGCTGGGAGGCAGAGAGCACCTCTGAACTCATTACCTGCGGGCTTTATTCCATTGCCTTCTCTTGAAGGTTATTTAGGATTCCTCTGCTTTTTCTTCTTTCCTTTAGTACTTAAGGAATCTGGAGAGGGACAAATTAATTAATACCTTTTAGAGGACCGAGGCCTGCTTTCAAACCTGAAGGTGATGGTTTAACAAGCAGCCAGGGCTTTCAAGTGGCTTGGGGAACAAAAGCATGCGAGTCCTGCCGGTTAAGACCTGATGGGCAACTTATTTCTATGAGGTGCCTGAGAATTACGATGATGAAGACTATAGAAGTAATTAACTAAAGACTCATTTTAATATTGCACGTGTTATTGATCCCTTAGGAGGTTTAGATACACAAACTCGATAAGAAGATCTCTTTTGCAAAATTGCTGTTTGGTGTAACTGTGACACGTCTGGTTGTTTTGTACCCAAAATGCCTCCGTGTGGGGTTTTTTTTTGTCGAAGTTGGGGTTGTTTTTTTTGCATAAAAACCACTGGAATAACCAAGAGACTCAATTCCATCTCCCTCATCTTCGGTACCCGTTGGTTTTTCTCCTGGCTCCGGGGAGATGGGTTCGTTACCAGCCACCGGACTTCCTCGAGGTTAAAAATCCCCCTCCATCCCGTGGGTGATAACGACGACTGTTGTTTCCTTTTCCCTTCCAACTGCAGGACCAGGGTCTGAGCATCATCCCCGCAGCCTGCCCCGCTTTTTGGTCCCAACAGCTTGCCCCACTCGGGCCTGCGGAGCTCCCTTTTGATCTCAGGTGGGGGATGCAGCCTGCATCCAGATCAAGTTTTGTGCGCCGAGGCTTCGGAATTAATTAATGATGGTGGCTGTGCTCGGCTTCCCCTGTAAATAGGTGTGGCCTCTGGGTCCCTGCCAAGCTGCCATTTCGTTCCCTTATTTGGATTTCTGAGCGGTGTCATTCCCTACACACACCCTGGGTTAGGGTTTTTAAATAATACAGTTGGGGAAACTTAAAATTGCTGCTCCAAAAATTGTTAGTTTATGGGTTATTAACACGCTCCTACAACTGAGATTAAGAAGGTGTCATTAGGGGAGGGTGGTATCTTGAGCTTTCCCCCCCCCCCTCACTCACCCCCAAATTGTATTTTTTTTCAAAGAAAAAAAAAAAAAAGGTTAGTGCTGTGTTTCCAGGAGCTGATGCTGAAGCCAGGTAGGCACAAACCAAATTATTCAGGAGGAATGAGGTGGTTGTATTTTAGCTGATGCCAGGTTGCCCAGCTGAAGTCACTGGCAGATCTGCCCTGATGAGAGACCCAGGGCTTTCCCTTCTTCCTCCTTGGGGCTGTTGGGCACTCGGGGTAAGAGGTGACACATTTGTGCCCACGTCCTTCTTCCCCTATTTAATATTCTGCCCAAAACAGTTCTGCAAATGCAGCTGATAACGCTGCCTCTTTGCATAGAGAAGAGACACCCCCTTCCTCTGTCAAAAATACATTCTGCAGCTGAAAAGGGGAGACAGTAATTCCAGTTCTTGAAAAACATGTTTATACAACAATCCGCGGGGACCGGCACCGTTAGGAGATTAGATTGCACTTTGATTAAAACCAGTTCATCACAACCACTCGGTGAGGATGGAGGGTCCCTGGCCCACCCAGGAGAGTGTCCGTCCGTCCGTCTGTCCGTCCTGCAGCAACCAGAGTCAGGGGAGTCATCTGGAGAATGAACGTTCCAGTGGTGGGATCCCTCCGTGCTCACCCAGCCCCGGGTGAGGATCGATGTAATTGGCAAAAAACAGTAGTTCAAACTGTGCTGTGTATCAGACACAGAACCCCCAAACCAAACCCCCCCTCGGGTCTATTTTTAGGTCTCCTGGGTGTTCTCTCCTTGTGCTTAAGAGCAGATACTGAAGTTCCTCTTCTCGAACCGGGCACCGCTCTGTTGGGGTTGGCCGCTCTCTCCGAGGTGCAGGGTGTTTTCTGCTGTTCCTGTGAGCCAGCAGCTTGCAAAGAGTTTTTTTTTATATATTAATTTTTTTTAATGTATTTAATGAGTCAGGTCTGTCCATATAGTAATTACAAAGATTAACTGGGGTAGATGTGAAACAGATGTATAAAACTGCTCGGACCTGGCTACGATGCAACCTCAGAATCAGTGGTTTCTACCCTTTCTCTGACTTAACTCCAGTTTCACGGTTTAAAAATGACCAATTATCAAATTAATGACAATTATCAAATTAATGACAAGAAGAATATTATTTTTTTTTAATCTGTGTTTCACTCATGAGCTTCCCTGATTCCTTATCATACATCTTTGCTCCTTTGAGTGAGAACATGACAGCGCTTAAATGCTTCTGTCCAGGGGAGCACAGCTCTTGAAACCGAAGCAAAACAAACCTGGGCTACCCAAAGGGTTACTCTAAGGTTACCTTTAGCCAGAAACATCAGCATCTTGTAGCCCACACTATTCCTTTAACAAAACCAAAGTGTCTTAGAGCTGTTTCCCGTGGATTTTTTGAGGAATAACAGGGGTTGGGGTTTGGTTTTGGGGTTTTTTTTTTTTTTTCAGAGAGTTGCTGAGGACCCTGCCCCAATTTCAAGACGTAAATTGCATTTTTGAGTGAAGAGTAAGCGGCCTGCCCGTGTCTGCAGGGGGTCTGTAGTGGTGGGTGGGGGTGGGTGTAGCCCACCCCAGGGTGATTGGGGTATTTTGAGCCTGCCTGGTTTTTCTGACTGAACCGACCTGCGGAGAAACGGGCTCGGTTTTGGGCTGACCCCCCCAGGGCTGCCCAGCACAGCAGCGATGTTTCCCACGGAGCATCCCTCAACTCCACGGCGTTTCAGCCTTGTGATCTGCCAACCAGGACGGAGGGAACTGAGCTCTGGTTACAGAAAGCCAGATTTGCAAGGTCTTGAATAGCAAGGCTTCCTGGAAGGCAAGGGGAGGGGAAAAAAAACATTTAAAATAATAATTGCAGTTAGTGGTGACTTTTTTCTGAACTGCATCACTGGAACCTCTCTATCTTTGCGTCTTCCTGGTATCCACACTTGACTGAATTCTGGCTAATCTCTGTAAAAGCACAGGTAGATCGTGGGGCTTTTTTGGGGAGGGAGGAAGGAGCTCAGGAATGTAGTTACCGCTGAGAAGTTCCAGACTGTGGAGTGAGAGAGAAGTCAAAATGCACTTTGGTCTCAAAACAGTAAGTTTTGATTGCAAGAGATCAGATCATACCAGCGGTTGTCAGAAGGTTCGGCCTGGTTTTTTCTGGAGCAAATTTACTCAGGGATTCCCTGTTTTCCCACACGAGTGACAGGATTCGAGAGGGCAGAGTGAAGCTGGGCTCTAGTTCTGCTACATGAGCGTGGAGATCTGCGTGGGGTGCTTTGCAGCGGCGTTAACCGGCAGATCATACTCTCCCAGATCCAGAAGTAAAGGCAGGGTTCCTCCTCGAAGGCCTGCCTTGCGCTTCCGTGTAATTTGGCCGCCCTTGGTATCCGCTTGGTATCCAGAGGAGAAGAAATGCTGGAAAATCAGCCTTCTCCAGAAGAAGGATGTGCTTAAAGAACAGCTGACACCAGGGAGTAGTTTCTCTAGATCTTGGTTGCCATCTCCGGTGATGCCCTGGCCCAGTGTGTGTCGTTCCATGTCTAGGGAACCAGCTCATCCAAAGGGCTACTGCATCCCGGGCTTTCCCTGCCCTGGGAACGTGGGCATTGATCAGGAAAGGGTGTAATTATAAAGGCTGTCGATGGCCTGGGAGGGGAGTCGTGTGTGTTCTCTCCAGCGCAGGAATTCAGGAGCGAGTGGGAGAGAGAGAGAGACTCTTAATTTGTAACTGGTTTTATTTGCCCTCTGATTTGTACGTGATAAACGGGTGGGATTAATGAGCATCTGAAAAGAGCTTTCCCCCCCCCTCCATTCCTACGAGGTGGCACTTCACTGTAGGGAAGAGAGGCTAAAACCCAAGAGTGGGGACACAGGGTGTTTGGGCAGCTTTCACCTCACTCTTGGGGCACACAGAGGTTGAAAAAGCAGTGCTTGAACATTTGGAGAAATACCAACGTTGGGCAGGTACAGAACGGGTGGGCACATTCAGAAAAGCTGGGGAAGTGATTTTTTTTCCACCCCGTGGTGGTTGCTGACGCTGGAGGGAGGTGGGCACCGTGCACTGGGGCTGTTGGTTCTACTCGATGGCTCTTTGTAGAGTTCTGTTGAGATGTGCACGGGGAGGTATCTGTGGGTTTGGAGTGTGCAAAAGTGCTTTCAACTGGTATTTCAGTTTTTAAAAATAAATTAAAAAAAAAAAACCCAAACCCATGATTTGATACTTTGAGTTCTTCTAGACCAATAAAGTCTTTGAAGACTTTACCCCTGTATTCAAAAATGTTTATGGAGGTAAAGCCTGAACTGGTGAGATGGAAACTAGCCCCTTGGCTGTCAATATTTAAATTGAAATGTGAGTTCTTGTTTTCTGCTGAGGAGTTCACTCAACCTTCCAAAAAGTGGAGACGTTTTCTTATCTCGGTTGTCGGAGGAGGTATGTCCAGCAGTAACACTAAACTCTCGTACCCGTGTCATAGTTTCCGTGCCTTAATCTTCTCAGGGAACCCATAGCCTGTCTTATTCTGAACGTGTGATGTCTTTAAAACCCTGTTCTGCAGGCAAAAGCTCTCATTTTATGGGATTGTTATTTTTCTAGTGCTGATGGCATTCAGCAATGTCACTTACAAATGCAGTCACTGGTGTTCTCACCTACAACTTCCATCATCCTTTCCTAGAGGCAAACACCCCCCACCCCCACCCCAAACTTCACAAGGGACAAAGTAGGCTCCGAGCAAATAGATCCAGTTCCTGTTCTGGTGAATTAGATACTGCTCAGCCCAGTGCCTGCCCCGATTCCTTCAACTTTCTACTCATTTACAGGTTTTCAAAGTAGCCCTATTGGAATGGAGAAGCCCCCATTGAAACATCCAGCCCTGGAAAGAACTGCAGAGTGATGGGGTGCTGAGGATTTGGTTTTCTTGAAGGATGGAGGAGATGGAGCAGGACCGATGAGACGGGGAGTGCGTGGTGTCCCCCAGTACCCATGGTGTCCCCCAGTACCCATGGCAGGTGGCAGTGATGCACCAAAGTCGTGTCCCCCCCCCATACCTACCAATCCCTCCCCCAGTACCTACACCTTGGTGTCCCCTCCTCTTCCTCTGCAGTGACTTCTTCCCCTGGAAGTGCTGTCAAATCTCAGAGCTGCTGCTGGGACAGTTTGACTCCCTGTTTCCCAGGAGGTACCTGGAAGGGTTGCTTGAAAATCGAGTCCTTCCAATTAGTTCTCTAAACTTTTCTCTTTGCCTTAGCGTGTGCTGCGGAAGCGAATTTCCCATCCCGGGAGACGGCTGAGCCGCGGGTGGAGCCGGTCGCAGAGGGACGGACGGCGCGTGGGATCTGGGGCTTGTGGTTCCCGTGGCCTCCCCCGGGCAACCGGTTGCCCACGGTCTGTCAGGCTTCAGTGGAAACTTCCCGGCGCTGAATGTGGGTCAGTGCCAGAGGTGGCCTCAGCCCCGCGGCGCCGAAGGGGTTAAACTGCTCTTCTGGTGTCCTCACAAGATGAAAACTATTTTAGTCCCATGACAGGAGCAGGATGGGAGTTTATTGCTAGAGTTCATTAAAAATGGAGGCTGGCCAGAGCCTTGGAAATACGATTCGGGAGCCTTCGGCTTCCCACGTCCAGAGCACGTCGGGAGGAGCGGTCTCTGCTGAGCTCCCCCAGGACACGGGGGTGGGGGGGCAGCTCCGACACCAGGGTGCCCCCGAGCCCCCCCTCAGTGTAACTGAGTTGCTCCTTCTCGGGGAAAACTTTCCTGCAAATCCCAGGCTCTCTCTCCGTGCCAGAGGTGCCTCCCGTGCCCTTCTCCCAGCGGAGCCGAGTCGGCTTCAGACCCTGCCGGTGCCTGGAGGATCCTCCCTTCCCACTGTGACCTTTACCAGTCCCAGTTAGCAATTATCTCCACCTGGCAGAATAATTCTTTTATTCCTTTTATTAATTTATTTATTTTATCCCCCCACCCCTTACCCCCCAGCAGTGTTAGATCCTGTGGCTTCCTGCTCGCTGCAATACCCTCGTAATTACCAATTACCCTGGCAGCGCCGTAGCGATTGTCACGACCCGGTACACCCTGTGTCTGTGTGTCTGTGTCTGTGTGTGTGTCTGTGTGTGGCTTTTTGTCACCCTCGGCCATGAAGAAGGGTTTGTTCGTGGCCAGGCCAGATGCACGAGCAGCAGCGTGGAAGTGCCGCCGGATCTGTGGGGTTTCCTAGCACCGCTGGAGACCCTGGAGTAGCTATCGCGATGGTTTTCAGTGGGGCTTCTAATTAGCAAAGCGTTGGACTAATGGGATGTGCTATAATTAGCAAGACCTGCCCTCTAGATAGCTAATCAGGGCCCAGGATGTAGTTGCATATCCATTCATTAAGTCTTTATATGGGTGCTTTTGTAGCAATTTATTTAACCTCTTGGAACCTTTTTTGGGTGCTTAAAATAGTGAAAGAGAGAAGATGCAGCGGGTAGAACCTCCCGGCTTTTGGGACAAGATGATTTCGGAGCTGCTGGAGGTTGGTGGAGGGGGGACAGTTTGATGCTGGGGTGGGTGTCGGAGGGGTGGACCCTTGTGACCCCTTGTGACCCCTGACAGCCTTTTGTCCCCCGGTCTGGCGAGGAGGACGAGCAGTCGATGAGCTGCTGTCCTGCCTTCTGGACAAAAGAAAATAGCTCTGCAACTTTTTTTTTGGGGGGAGGGAAATGACTCAGTTCTTGGTGGCTTAGCAGAAATAAGAGGCCGAGCTTCCAAGGAATCGTCTTGGCAGCCGACGTGCATCAATTACTGCTCTCCACCTACTGCCCGGTGCCCCGAGAGCCCACGCCATGTCCCCGTGTCCCCCTCCACCCCGTGCAGGACCCGCTGCCGAAATTCCAGCTGTGAACTGATTATTTGCTCTATGCTGGGTAAAATCAGGCTGTGACCAAGGGACGTTGGGGCTGGGCTTGTGCTGCTGCCGCAGGGACCTGCCCATCCCGTCGTACGGTACAACTGCTTGGTTTTTCGACTGCCCCAGAGTGCGCTGGTTGTGGGTTTCTTTTCACAGAGAGGGAGAAGGAAGGTTTGGGTAACACACACTGAGTGTGCACAGCCTCACCAAAGGATTTTTGTAGAGCGTAAGCAAGCGTTGGGCAGTGAAACTTCTTCTGGAGTAAGGAAGCATGTTCTTTTAGAACTACTTTCATGCGCTGTCCTACGGGACAGAAACTTCTCCAAGATCTTTATCTGCTTCGTGGCAGCTTCTGCAGGGAACGGTGGTGTGGTCTCCAGTGGGACAACTGGCTCCGTGGTGTTACGGGCGGTGGTGGTACGTACCCCACCACAGCCTCCAACTGTATTTCACCAGTGTAGCCAGCTGGGCATTAAATCTTGCTCTGAGTAGTGTTTACATCAACCAAAGACTTTTCTAGGTTTCCCAGAGAAGCCAAGAGAAGGGAGCACGGGAAGGACAAGGTGGCCAAAGGAATATTTCTATCTGTTGTGCTCAGTCTGTAAATGGGGGTGGCCGGGGAAGGGGGGCAGGGATCTGTGATGGCTGCTCAAGATGATCTGGGCAACCCATCATCTGGTGGTGTGTTATCAACTTGTGCTACCTCACTTCAATTTGTATGTTCTTTTACAGTTGTTATTATTATTTTCCTCTTCTGTTGCTGTTCTGTTAAACCCTCTGTATCTCAATACATGAGGGGTTTGGGGTTTTTTTTCCCCCCCTCCTTTTCTCCTTCTCCCCTGTTTGGGGGGAGCGAGCGGCTGCGTGATCCGAATTGTTGGCTGGGCTCAAACCACAACAGAGTGTGTGTGTGACCGTGGTGTCACATCCAAAGACAACTCTTTGTTGGCCTCTCTCCACGTTCCTGACACTTAAACCAAAATTACCTTCCTGGAGGTAACATTGGGCAAATGCTGCCATATTGGCTGCATTAAAATGCTCTTCCGGGGCCCTGCTGGCTTGTTGGACAAACAACCCAACAGGTTTCTTTCTGAAGATGTGTCTCCAGGTGGTGTTCTCCTGCAGGCACACACGGACCCCAGTGCTGCAGTCCAAGAAGTGCAATGGGAAGGTGGCCCAGCCACTGCTGTAAGACTTGCCCGGGGCAAGCTCCTGTGGGACCAGTGCAGGGCTTGTAGGTCTCCTCCTCCCCAAGGGAAGCTGTCGGTTAGAAATGGGAATGCTGGTTCCAGCGGGTGTTTGAGTCAAACCAGAGGTGCCAAGAAGCAGTTGGCTTCCTCCTTGAGTGTTAGTGCAAGAAGCGGAGCCTAAAGAAATGTGGAGTAAGAAAAGCAGTAACTTCAAAATATTTTAGTGTGTGCTTTTGTCCTTTGTCCCAAAGTGTTGGAACACAAGCCTGACTTGCAGATCCCTTCCCTTAAAATAACAGAATGCAGTCTTCTCACCTCTCACTGGGTACCAGTGTTTAAGGACGAGCATGTTTGGGGTGAGGGAGGTGTCGTGTCCCCAGCTGTGCTAACCAGCTCTCTCTCCCCACAGGATCCTCGCTGCAGCCACTTTCAGCCACTCGGCCGGGTCAGGATCCCATCTGGAACCCATGAACTTCGCTGACAGGTAGGAGCTGTGAATAGGATGGAGGACAGAGCCTCTAAATTCGGCACAGACACCCCCTTTCCCCTCTCATTTTTGCAATGTTGAAAACGAGGAGGTGGGCTGGGAGGGGTGGTACGGCCTTCGGGTCTTCTGCACCTCAGTTCCTGCCTTGTCCTGGAGGAGCTCCCAGAGGAAACTCGGATCAGAACTAGGTTCCTGTGCCTCAACCAAAACCAGCCTTTCATTTAGCACTTAATCCCCACTCTGGAATGGGTAAATCCTCCCCAGTTTCACTTCCTTTTAACTGGGCACCCACAACAGCTGCACAACGTTGAACTGTTCCTTCAGTTTTTCTAAAATGCAGAAACCCAAGGAATTGCCGGTATTATCACACATGCAGCATGCGGCGCTGGGAAAGCTGATTGTTGTTGTGACTGAGTATTTAAAGATGCTCATTTTTACCCTGCTCTTGCATTTAAAAAATAAATAATAATCAATGAACTGACCTGGGTCCCTCTCCAAATAAGCATCATGCGTTAAATGGGGAGGGGGTGGAAAGAGGGGGCGGGATCTGATTGCAGTCTGCGGGGCCTTTACTTCATATTTAAAGCTGTGCCCATCAAAGCAAAGTTGAAATTCAGTTGTAGTCCTTTAAGTGGAAGGTTTTGAGTCCAAAGAAACCCTGGGTAAAGGAGTTTTTTAAATGCCGAGTTGCCATCCGGGAGGATGGTTGTACCCAGAGAGCCCCATCCTCCAGGAGAGGCTGGAGCCAGACCCTGGTAATGATGCCCGGGGTCTTTTAACCAAACAGCTGGGATTTCAGCTGGGATTTTGCTCTTGCTTTGGCTGCCTGGTGGGAGAGTGGTTGGATTCCCCCCACCCCGGCTTCCCTGTGGCCTCAGGGGTGACAATAAACCTGCTCCGTTCCTTCGTTCCTGAAAACTACAGCCATGAATCACTCTCCTGGAGCCGAGGACCCCCGTGTCACTGCACAGGGCTGAGGAGCCAGGGGGTTATTTAGGCTGGAGACTGTTGAGTAAAGAATAACGACACTTGTAAAAGGTTGCTTTAGTATTTTATTTTTTTTTTCCTAAGATCACCTTCTCTCAAGTTCTTGAAAAAAACAATTTAGCAACTCTCTAGGCTGATTTTTACAGGCAATGGTTATTTTCCGCCGCTCCGTCTTTAATAGAGTCTGCTGAGGTGTCTCTGCAGGATTGTGACCGTTTCTCTCTCTGTTACACACAGCCCATAGACAGTGGTTAGACTCCAGGCTCATAAATGGAGCCAAACTCGGCCAGAATAGCCATTTTTAAGGTGAGTTGACCCAAATGCCGTGAAAAGCAGAAGGGCGACTCCCGGTGCTGTGGGACTTTGGCCACCAAAGTCCCCTTTTTCTGGCCAAACGCGGAACTTCACGTTTGTGGTGCTCAGAGCTGGCCTCCAGCACCTTTCTGCAAAGGTTTGTCTGGTCGGTTTTAGTCAATATTTAGTCAAACGGGGGCTGAATCGCTCTCCCCTGGGCTGTAAATGACAGGGAGCAGTTGTGGCCTGGGCAAGGCCTGTGTCCCTGGGATGGAGATGGGGCAGGGCCTGGGATGCTGGAGGTGTCGGAGGAGCTGCTGTGGGAATGTTGTGGCTGTTCTCAGGACAGAGCAGGATTCAGGTACCCCTGCACTTGGACAACTTTCCTTCAGCCATTCCTTGAGGCTGGTATCCCTAAAACGATGCTTTTCTGCTGGTGGCCCCCCCTCCCCGGCCACCGAGAACTTTCTTCCTCTGCCACCTCCAGCCACCGGTGGCCACAGAGGAGGAAACTTCGTGGTCTCCTTTTAATTGAGAGTCCCCAGGGAGCTCGTTTGGTTTCCCCCCCACCCTTGAAAAGAAGAAGGGGGGTGGGAGGGAGGTGGTGAGGGGGGGGGAATAATAATCCTGATGGTGGAGAAGGGCTGTGGAGGCGGAGGCCACTGAGCTGAGCAGGGTGAGAGCCCGGGGAGGGAAGGGTTAAGGGCTGCCATTTTGTTATGTAACAGCCTTAATGGCCACCTCGGCGAGTGGCACCGAAATGGCAGGGCTTAACCCTTGGTGGGCCGTGGTGGTCCCACCCGGGGAGGGGGGGGCACCCCCCTATCCCCTCCCCGAGGGGGCTCCGCTGCTTCTCGGGTCCCGTGGGATGGAAATAACTTAACAGCCGAGGGAGCGAAGGCATCAACCCACCTCTGGCTTTTTGTCACCTTCGTCAGGGAAAGGATGGATTTTTGGGTGCCCACTTGAAGTCAGGTGTAGGATGATTTTTTTTTTTATTTTGATTTTTTTTTTCAAGCCACAAAATAACTGCTGATCACCCCCTCTCGCTGTTGCAGTAAATTTAGTCTTTAAAAAAATATATATATATAAAAAAAATCTAGTTCTTACTTTGCCTCTCTAAAGTTTATCTTACTGAAAACCTGCGTGAGGAGGAGGTCAGGAACTCAGACACACACACACACATGAAGACAGGCAGTAGGACAGACACACAGACACATTTAAGTGACTTTTTCCAGGACTCTCTTTGGGATCAATGAGTATATGGGGTGGAAAAAAACCCCTGCTTATGGCATAATAAGAAATGAAGCTCCATCCAGGCAGGGACTTCTCCTTGAGACCTGTTACATCCTGCTGAGAGAAGCGAATTCCTGGGTGTTGTGGGGAGGGGGTGGGGGTGATCCCGGGTCCAGTGATTCCCCAGAGACAGTTTGTTAGAAAATACTCACCCAATGTGTTTTACCCTCCCCGGTTCCTCCTCGGGAAACCTTGTCCTTTTTTTGTTTTGTTTGGGGTTTTTTTTCAGTTTGCTTTGGTTTCTCTGTCCTATATATATATATTTTTCTCTCTTTTACTGTAAAAGTTTCCAGATGATGCTGGGTTGTTGGTCTTTATGCTTTTGGCTACCGAGAGGAGAGAGAGGGAGTCTCAGCGTGGCTGGTGTGTGGCTGCAGCGGGATCCCAGCCGGGCTGTGGTCGGGCTGTGCCGAGCCCCATCCCGCTGAGGGCTCCAGCGAAGCAGAGGGATGGGATTTCAGCTTCGGCCCTTCCTTTTCAATACTTCAAAACCTTACCAAGTGGTGCCGAGCAGGGAAAAGCAAGCGGAGCTCCTCCGTGAAGGAATTCCTTGGAGCTTGCGTGAGGAAGTTGTAAATCGTGAATGAGAGAGGGGAGAGGAGGTGATGCCCTGACTGGGATTGGGATGTGGGGGAAGAGCCAGCAAACTGCACTGCTTGCTTTCTGATTTTTTTTGTATTTTCACTGTGTCAGTGCTCTCCAGAGTGTGCTGCTGCACCAGAGCTCTTTGAGCTGCCGACCCGGTTCCCCGGCCGTGCCCTGCTCGGCTCCATCCCACACATCTGGAAAAACGGGCACAAAGTGATTCATTTCCCAAGTCTTAAACTGGAATTTTGTGAGGCTGTTCTTCCCCTCTCCTATAACTTTTCCTTGCAGCATCCCTGGCCCCTTGTTTTGGGCTGGGTTGTGTCGCGGGGTCCTATGTGTCCTCCCTGAGTTAAACCAGGTTTTGTTGGTCCTGCTGCTCCGCTCTTGGGAGGGAGGAAGGGTTTGGGAGATGATGAGAGAGCTCTTCTCACCCTTTTCCCGATGGAAAGCACACAGGTGGCATCACAAGCACACCGGGTGCTCACCAGGCTGGCATAAATAGGGTGTGAATTGTGTGTGGGGAGGGTGTTGGGGGTTTTTCCTGCTGTCGGTGCTCAGAGGGCAGTGGAGCTGCAGGGAGGGATTTTCCTTGTCATAGAAAGCAGAGCCTTCCATACAGCTTAAAATTTACTGTGTGATCCTTACTTGCTCTTCCTTCTTGCAAATGAAAGGTATCGTCGAGTTGAACCGCTCGCTGTTGGCGGCGGGGAAGCAGAAGCAGGGATTTAGGGAATAGCTTCAGAAGTTGTACATTTCTCTTGAAACAGCCTGGGGGGATTTATTCTCCTCCGGTGGAATCAGTTGGTGGTGAAGGTGCCATCTCAATAAATCCAGCAGACTCCAGGGCTGGTCGCAGAGCGTACTGGAAAGATGCTGTTTGATACTGGTGGGAAAGTCTGTGATGACCGTCCTGCCCCCCTGCAGGGACCCAGGTGATGCCCACGAAAAGGTTCTGATGTCACCAGTTCTGCTGAAAAGCGAGGCAGAACAGCCTTTTTGAAGGTATTCTCCTCCCCTTCTCTTGGTGCCACGTGAATTTGTTTTCTGGTAGGTCTCTCTGCATCTCCATCCCCGACAGCAAATTGGTTTCTGGTGCTATTTCCCGAAAGAGGGAGCTTGATTTTAGGGCTCGGCTGCAATAAATACGATTAAATCTCTGCTGCAGTAGGAGAACTGTGCATCCAGATCTCTCTGTTCCAGCGTGTATAAACCTTGAGCCTGCACTTGCAGTCTTCGGATTTAGCTATTAAAAAATTAAATAAATAAACAAAAAAATCTCGGTGCAATCTCATCCCAAGGTCTCCCCAGTTGTGTTGATCTTTGGAAGGCGCCGTTCTGCTTGGGCTACAAACCCTCCTCTTCTCGCCAGCGATCACTTTCCCCCTCCTTCCCCAGCCCTGGGGTTCCCGCCTTCCGGGCCCTTTGCAACAAGATGTTGTGAATTTTGACCCAAAACTTGAGCTAAATTGTGATTTGCAGCCAAGTGGCCGGGGGTGGCAGCACCGGTCCTTGAAGGGAGAGGGAGGTGGCGCTTCGTGAGGGCAGGAGCAAGGGACCCCGTGGGGAAGCCGAGGCCGTTCCCAGGTGAAGTTTGTGGGTGTGTGATAAAGGGGTGATGGTTACGAGGAGAAACGGCTGCTGGAACGTAAAGGGGGCACAGGAAGGGATGCCCTTGAGAATTCATGATGGGAGAAGGTTTGGCTGAAAAGGTCCGGGGTGCCTTTCCCTCGAGGCTGCTACAAAAGTCAGGCTGAAGAGTTTGAGTGACAGAGACTGAAGGAGTTTGAGTGACAAGGGTTTGCCCCTTGGAAATGCTCCCCCGAGCGGGTCTGCGCCTCTCGGTCGCTCTGAGATGAGCTGCCTTGTTTGGCTGGAAACGGGGTGAAGTACTCGGTGTGTGTCACCTTGGCTTTAAGGTTTTCAGACCTTGGACCGGGGCTGCCCAGGGCAGGGGTTGAGGCCCCATCCCTGGAGGGATTTCAAAGCCGGGGTGACACAGTGCTCAGGGACGTGGGTTAGTGATGGGTTTTATCAGAGTCAGGTTGGTGGTTGGACTGGGTGATCTTAAAGGTCCCTTCCAACCCTGACAATTCTGTGATTCTATGATTTTGATTGCATTAATTTTTAAATAAAACCTGGTGCTGAGGGGACACTGAGGCTGTTTCCATCACCTGTGGTGTTAACACAGGTAGGTGAGACTGAGCCCCGAGGGTGCAGAGCTCTGCCCGTGCTGTGGGAATACCCAGGTACCGCCTTCCTCGTCCCAGTCNTTTTTTCCCCTCTTTTTTTATTTTAAGGAAGTTTCCTCCTGACTAAGCATTCTTGCTTGGAGAAAGTCCCGCAGCCGGGTTAGACGGTGTGTTTCTGGGTGACGACCGGCCGGTCCTTTGTTCTAGTCCTGGGTTCGGATCCGTTTGCTCCGACCGAGCGGGAAGGAGGGGTGTGCGGATCCCGGGTGGGCTTCCCTATGGCTCATCCTGGGGAGGGGGAAGCGATTGTCAGCGGAGATGCTTAACCCCGGGTACTGCCCCGGTTAAAAGCTGAGCTTTTCCAAGGGCTGTCCGGGGCGGAGCGGGGCTGGAAGAGGGAAAAGGCTGTTCCCATCAGCTGAGCCGAGCTGAAAACCTCCGTCCCCGGTTGCGTGTGCTCAGCGCTGGGGGAAATACTGACAGTAGCTACAGCTTTCTGTAAAACACCCCTTTCTCCCAGCGCTGGCAGTTCAAGCGTGGATGCAGATCAGCCCAGGGGAGGCACTTTGTGTATTAATTATGATTTTTTAATTCCCCCCCCCCCCAACAAAAAAAAAAAAATCACCTATATTTCATCCAACACCATCCAGAGAAACTTGTGGCCACTTGGATGGGGGCTCCTACTGTCGAAAGGGCAATTTTGCATGAAGCTTGATGTGACACTGTTGAATAACAGAGGGGGGGGTGGGCGGGTTTAGCAGAGGTTAATTATCTTACGTAATTATGTTAATCTCTCGCTGCTAAAATAACGTTTCAAAGACTTTGTTCAACCATTGTGTGTCGGCCTTAGCTCTTGAAATCCCATTTAGAAAGAAGAGGGGCGTGGAAAAAAAAATTGATGGGAGGAATGCTTAAAATTAATTAATAAATTAATTAAAATAATCAAGGCG
>VXBJ01003246.1:7477-20090 GCA_013400055.1 Nycticryphes semicollaris | reverse complement strand
CCCCCGGCAGCCGACCAGAGGCCTTGGCAGGACCCTCCTGTCTGTCGGGCGACTTCGGGCCGTGAGGTGTCAGCCCCGCGACTGCCCTCCCTTTGTGGGGGAAGAGCCCCGGGTGTTTCGGAGGAGCTTGGCTCAGCCTCCCCACCTCCGGCTGCTCAGATCCCCCGTTCTGTGCCAGTCTCAGACCTCCGTGCGGTTCATGCTTTAAACCTTCAAGTTTAAGGAGGGAATGGCCAGTTTGTACCCAGTTGAGGCCGGGTGCTTGATGCAGAGCTCCTGGGACTGTCACCTGGGAAGGGACCGAACACGCCGCTGCCCCGGGGGGTGGCACCGAGCCGGGGGGAGCTCGGCCAGACCCGGGGTTACCCCCCACTACGAGCCACTAAGGCCAGTTTGGTGCGTTCGGACACCCGGGGGGGAAAAACCTGGATACACTTCACCTGTGCCCCTGGCACTTGTGAAACAACCCCAGAGCTGAAGTGACTTGAGTTCACTGTGCCCTCTAGAGGACTCTCCTCTGCTTTACTTTTTTCCACTAGTGTTGAAATCGTGTTTAAAAGGTGGGTTTTGCAGTATTTGAGATTGTTTTTGCAGTATTCCAAGCACTGCTTGACCTGCTGAAGGTGTTTGTTCCATAAAGCTTATCGGGGTACACGGCTTTTCACTGCTGTTGTCCAGTGTGAATATCCTTTGCACGGCTAAGTAAGATAATAAGGATTAATTTCTGATAATTATTGGCTTCCTAATAAAAGTGGGGTCTCAGTTAAGTCTAGAAATTGGAAGTAATTGCCTGACTTTTAGAAGTACAAAACTCATATACCACATTTCTTATTTGGGAGTAATACTAACCTGTGCTTCAGTATTTGCTTCATTCTGCTGGATGTAAATTACACATTTTGTCTAAGACATAACTGTGAGCCAGAAGGTTTCCACTAGAAACTGCTATTCCTGCTTCTGGCTTTGGGTTAAAATACAAACAGAAAACCAGTAACTTGTGTTAAGTTCTCCTAAAACTCTTGTCTCTGTCTCAAGCCCCATCGTTTCCTGGGCAGGACAGAAGACTTTGCTGTCCCTTTCCCTTGAAGCTCCTGCTAAACCTCTCGGCCATTCCCTGCTGCAAACCCTGCTCTGAAATAGTTGTGTTTTATGGTTAGAAACCCCAGACCCCGGTACCAAAGACAACCTGATGGTTACCAGCTCCTGCAGCAGAGGAGAGGCACCGATGACTGATGTCACCTCACGTCAGCTCTGTCCCTTCAGCGTCATGTAGTTTAAGCTTCTGTTGGTGGCAATCGTAGGTGATGGCGCTGAGAGGGGGTTTGTGGCCAGGAATTCAGGTGGAAGGCTCAGCTGTCACTCCAGGCACTGAGAGTTAAAGCCAAATAATTGACTTCTGGACCTATTTCAGTGGATTTCGATGAGGTTCCGTGGATGCGTGTGTCTGTTGAGATTTGTTACAGGTTTCTGCTGTTTATTAGCAAAAAAATCACCTAGTGGTGTTGCTTGTAAAAAGAAAGGTGCCCCAAGTTGTGCTGGGTTTCCTTCAGATTCAGTAAAATTGAGTGGGGGAAGATCACAACCTTGTTCAGAATTTGAGAGATTTGGGATTAACCAGAAGATTGTAAACAACTTTACTTTGCAGGATGAAGTAGTTGTTTGCTTGTTGTTACTAACTCATTCTCTCTTTTTCTTCTGATTTTGCAGTGAAATAAAGAGGGAAAAGCGAGTCCCCTCCCCGGATGTTATAGTGTTATCTGACAATGAACCTTCTAGCCCTAGAATGAATGGTTTAACAAAAATAGCATTAAAAGAGACCAACACGGAGGCACTCATGGTGAGTCGTCTTGTCCTGAAACACTTGAAGTTGTGCCGTCTAGAAGGAAGAAGGGACACGACTCGTTCCTGCAGAGACACCTGCAGTGACAGAGTGGGGTGGATGCATGGTTTTAGAGAGAGGGGTTTGCAGGCAGGGAATCAGGAAGTTGTTAAAGGCTGATGTCCTGGGTTTTTTTTAAATTTTTTAAACTCCTTCATTTCCATACGCTTCAGAAGCTCGTGCCTTTTTCAGAGTCGGCTTCTCAGTGGGCACAGTCCCCCTTGCAGAGCGTGGCACAACCCAGATTTGTCACCTGACTCCTCATTTGACTTTTATGTTTGTTTTGCTTGAGAAAATGTCTCCAAAACTTGTATTTTTTTTTCCTTTTTTGCCTTTTGAGCTCTTTCTCCACACTCTGTTTGTGTCCATGTGCTGCAGGCACGTGGGATGACAATTACAATGCTCTAAGTTCTTGTCGTAACTTGTACCTCTCTCTTCCCTCTCCCTCTCCCTCTTTTCCCATCCTCTCTTGCCTTACCCGGCCCCCGCAGAAGAGCAGTCCAGAGGAGCGTGAGAGGATGATTAAACAACTAAAAGAAGAGTTACGGTTAGAAGAAGCAAAGCTTGTTTTATTGAAAAAGTTACGGCAAAGTCAAATCCAGAAGGAGACCACTACTCAGAAGGTAGTTACTTTCCTAACAGATCCTTGTCTTTTGCAATGGAACAGGGAAGTTCAATAGCTGTGGTGGTGGTGGCCATTACCCATGACATTTAGAGTGGCTTATCCTGTTAACCATTCCTTTTTTGTGGAATTCCTGGTGGTTTTTTATTGTCTTGCCAAGACCTAACGACCGGACACTTTAGCAACTGTGTTCAAAGGCTGAAGGCCTTTATGTTAAAACTCGGGTGTCTTTATGAATGTCTTATACTTCCAACTCCTGTCCCATCCTTAATGGCAAGTAGAGGTTGCTGAAATACGTTTGGAGGAGAATCTTGCACATAAATTGTGTGCTGAGAGGGAGAGTTCAAATGTTTGAACCTCAGGCTTTAGGGACTGGTGGCCAAGGGCTGTGTTTTCTGCTGGGTGGCAGAAGCCCAGGTCTGGATTCCAGGTCTTACCAAGTGAAGTAAATCTGCTGCACGTTTTCATCATCCCGAAAATCCAGGCAGCCTCTGGAAGGAATGGTTCAGCTCCCACCCTGAGTTCCCTTCCCTTCCTCCTCTCTTCTCCCCACCCCTCCTCTCCCACAGCCAGGAGTGATACCCAGAGCTGTTTTCATCAGAAATTAACCCAGCACAAAAAAAGTGGACCTTTTTGGCGGAGCAGTGGCCCGTTGGGCTGGCTGTGGGGGCCATTGGGCTGGCAGGGAAGGGTGGAGGAGGAGGAGGATGGGCAGGAGGAAGAGGGGAGGAGGTCAGGAGGTGGTGGTGGGGGTGTGTGTGTGTGTGTGTGAACCCCCCACGCGGAGGCACGGGCTAAATTTCACGTAACGATGGCAACGAAATGATTTTCTTCTGCAGCGTCTGATGCCGACTTGATGGGTTTTGTGGTGGGGGCGATGTGCAGATCTAAGTGCACTTCAGCTGGATGTTAATACAGCTCTCTTGGCCAGTTTGGGTTGGGTTTTTGGGGGGGTTTCTCACAGGCTTCTGAGTTCTTCAGTAGACGGGGTTAAGACTAATGCAAGTACCCGCATCACTCCACTTGCTGCTGGGTGCTGAGCAATGAGCTCTGGATGTTTGAACTAACTAGGGGGAAATGGCATTTCCTAAACTCCTTAATATCTGAAAGCTTTTTCCTAAACCTACTTTTTTTTTTCACTTTTTATTATGCTTGAACCTAATTAGCGGAGACCGGTAGCGATGGTGGATAAGACCGGAGTGGGCTCTAAGCTGAGATTGCTAAAGTAGATTTCCACACTGCTCTGCTTTTGGTGCACAGGCTCTTTTCTTCTCCTGCTATAATCTTATCTCTACTCACCTAATAATTTCTTCATTTAAATATGCATGTTGAGGTGGAGGAAGAAAGGGATGGGGGAGGGGGAAATCCACAGTCTTTGAAGATTCTCTTACTGAGGCGCAAGGAGGTAAACGCTTTTTATTCCCTTAGCTTCTGTAATTCTGCTTTTACACCCTTACACTCGTCTGCTTTCTTTTCTGTTTTTTTTTTGTTTTTTTTTCTTCCTCTTCCAGCCTGCTGGTTCCTCTGGGAGTGCTGTGGCCACCCCTCCGCCCTTGGTGCGGGGACCGCAGAGCGTTCCTGCTGGCAAGCCATCCCTGCAGGTCAGTGGGGTGGGCCCAGGCTGCCAGGATTAGGGTATGGAGCAGAGGAGAAGGTGCTCAGTTCAGGAAGGGACCATCCCATCGTGTTAATAGCCAGGTTGTTTCCTTTAACTCCCAAAATCCCCACTCTAAGCTTTTTAAAGAACATTTGGGGTGGGAGATGGGAAGAGAATGTCACGCAGAGGTAACCCCCCCCCAGTAGTGACTGATCATCGTGATCCACTCTGCTGGTGAATCCATCCATCCCAGCACTAACCACCTTTGGTGAAAGAGGATGCCATGGAGTTATGTCCCAGGAATATCGTGGCAGCCTTTTGCCCAACCCTCAAGAGACTTCATTTTGCCCTCGGTGTGATCAACCAAAAGAGCTGAGTGAATCGTATGAATTTTTCTCTTGGTGGCTGAATGGCACAGAGTGGGAGGGAAGATCTTGGTTCAGACTCAATTAAACGAAATGGTGGGAAGGAAAGGAGGGGGGAAAAAAACCAAAAAGCTGAGGCAATTGACATCTGTCAGCCTGATCTTCCCCTGGAGTCTAACATCTCGTTTGGCTTTTGGATTTAAAACACTTCTGGCTATTTTCCTTGGGCTAATTCACACCAAATTTCGAGCCTGTTTCGGCACAAGACGCTTTCACTTGGGAAAGGGCACGTCTTAGTTCCAAATCCCCTGGAATGCTATACTCGAGGGAAGGGGTAAATTTGCCATCCGTTTAGGAAACGCTCACGAGACCTAAATCCATCTGTCAGTTGGAGTAATCTCTTCCTTGGGGCGCGTTGCCTCCCGCTGCAGACAGCACTTTCAGAGGAACTGGAACCACGAGTTACATCTTCAGCCACCAGACAGCGAAACTTGGGTTGGACAGAGCAGAGAGCTGGGAGCTCAAGAAGCCAGAATTGAAGTTATTCTGTCTAATTTGTGGTGTTTGGGCAAATTAACCTAACCTCTGTCTGCTTTTGCTTGACTCTAAAAATCTCTACTAATTCCTGCCTGTAGGAGTTGAGTAGACGTTTGGTCTTGAGTTAAAAGGCAGAACAAGTGGATTATGTTTCCCACCTGCCTAAACGTGGACCTGTGTGTACACATGACCCATCAAAGTGGGAGTTCTGGGTGGTTTTTAGGAGTCTTCATCCCCAGAGGATGGGCAGTTTGGGGCCAGACCTGCAAAGCCACATGAGTTGCTTTGGAAGGGGTTTGTTGCTCAGTCGCGTAGCATTAGGGCTCTGCAGGAACTTGATGCATGAAACCATGTCACCTTCATGAGAAACTTTGAGGATTTAATGCAGTCCACAGCCCAAAAAGCACGGGCAGTGATTTTTTTCAAGCTTCTTTGGCCTGACTCCTTTTCTTTCCCATTTTTCTAAAGCTTTTCCCCTTCTCCTGTCTCGTTTTTTTCCCTTCCCACATACACACACACCCCCCGTCTTCTCACCTCCCTGGGTTCCTCCATCTCCGACTTCTCCCTGCCCTGTGCTTCTCCTTGAAGACAGCAGTTTGTATTTCCCCATTCTTTCACTCCTGCCAAAATACACTGGGGTTTTTTTTATTATTATTATTTTCATTTCTTTGGCCATTAACTGCTCTGAAGCCAGAGCCATCTCTTGTCCTACCCTTCATCAGCCAGGGAGGAGAGCTGTGCTCCGTACCCCGCCCCGGTTCTCCTGCTCAGCTCTTTGCTGCTTCTCATTTCATGAGAAGAGTGACTTTCAGCGGTGGGAGGGTGGATGAAAATGCTTTCCAGGACTGCTCTTTACCATTGGAACTCGGTGCAGGATGAGAGAGCGCGGTCCCCGAGCGCGTAGCCGGGCTGCTGTCACCTCCTGACTCTCGTGAGCGCGCCGAGCAGCGCGAGAGAGCACGGGTTTAAACAGACCAGAAGGAAAAAAAACCAGCACGAGTAAACTATGGCTCTGTTTTGCAGACCTCTTCTACACGTATCCCAGGCACTGTTATTCCTCCCCCCTTGGTCCGTGGAGGGCAGCAGACTTCTTCAAAACTAGGAACTCAGCAAAACACGCAGATAGTGATGCCGCCCCTCGTCAGGGGAGCGCAGGTAAGGCTTTGCCTTGGCCTTAGATCCGCTTTGGTTTTCCCCCCTTCGCCTTTGTTCTGCAGTTGAACCTGCCAAGGTTCTTAAGGGAATTTCTAGATGTTTTGCTACTCAAAAGACCCCGCATCCTTCCAGCTTTGCGTGTTGTGCTGTCCCACAACGCCTCCGGTGGAGCGTGAGGTGACATGGGATGCTGCCTGCCTTGGGCCGCGCCAACGCAGCTTGTTTGCCTTCGTTATGAAGGTTAATTTACCGGCTTCCAGCTTCCACCTGCCTTTTAGGAGAGCAGCAGCAGAGGAAATGAAACACAACCCCTCCTTCATCTATTCCTACCCACACCCCCCCATCCCCATTATTTGTTCTCTCATATCAATTTCACCTTTTCAAATGCTAAAACTCACTTTTTTTCCCTCCTCATTGTGTCTGTCTGGGGATTGAATAAGAGCTGCTGAAATGAGCTGGGCGATGGGGAGGCTGAAAGTGCTGCTTTGCAGGGTCTTTATCACCTACAACAGCAAATAGTGTCACTAAAGGAGCAGGAAAACAACATTCAGTTCCATGCAGACTTCTAAAATGATGACTTCCCGTGGGACACTTGGGGGGGAAAAAATAAATAAGTATTTCCTCGTTAAATGAGGATTTATTTTGCAGCAAAAGATCTGCTTTTATCAGTTGCAAAGGCAGCGCTAAGGAGGGAGGGAGAGATTTGGCATTTCGTTTGCTTTCTCTTCTGATTATGGAGAATCTCATTCTGAGAAATAGCTTTGCTGATGCCTTTAAAATGAAACAGGCTTTAACAACTATTCATTGTGAGAGAAGTTTCACTCTGAAACGTAGATTCTCTTTTATTTGGTTTTGGCCCAGCTGTTTTGGCTGTAATGCGATGGCCTCACATATGAGCAGCTCCTGGTGTTATGTTGTACTTGTTTCATTTTGACAATAATGGGAAAGGGAAAAACATGACATTTTTGACACGGATGTTAATTATCACGCTTTCTTTGCGTTCCCTGCCTTGCCTCGCTTCCGCTGGCACCACGTCATCCCACTCAACTCCCACTGTCTAACCCTCCCCTGTCCTTCATGGCCCCATGGCATCAGCCCATTTCTGTGTCTTCCCAGCAAATCCACAACATCCGCCAGCACTCCAGCACGGGGCCACCTCCGCTGCTGCTGGCGCCTCGGGCCTCCGTCCCCAGCGTCCAAATCCAGGGGCAGCGAATTATCCAGCAGGGGCTGATCCGCGTCGCCAACGTCCCCAACACCAGCCTGCTCGTCAACATCCCCCAGGTGAGCTCCGTGCGTGGGTTGTGGTCTGGGATGGAGGGTGGTGTCACCTCCAAACCGGGGATTTTGAGGCCGGTGGGTGGGTCTGGGTCTGGTCCCAGGCAGCCAGTGCTCACGGCGGGGACACAGCCACGTCAGAGTCGGCCTCTCCCTCCCATCCCTCCCGGGGAATCGCAACGCGTGGCTCAAAGCACCCAACCAATCCGACGTTTGTCACTTCAGCTCTGTCCTGTTCCCTCCCAGGCTTCGCCAACTTCAATCAAAGGTACCACCGTGACATCTGCTCAGGCCAACGCCACCACCACCAGCGCCGCCTCCATCGGCAACTCCAACGACTCGCCGGCCAGCCGGCAAGCGGCCGCCAAGCTGGCCTTGCGGAAGCAGCTGGAGAAGACGCTGTTGGAGATCCCTCCTCCCAAGCCGCCTGCGCCGGAGATGAACTTCCTGCCAAGCGCGGCTAATAACGAATTTATTTACTTAGTCGGGTTGGAAGAAGTTGTGCAGAATTTGCTGGAAACTCAAGGTGAGAGAGCCTTTCCCATCTGGGTTTTTACCTCAGTAGCAGGCAGCCGGGAGTTTCAGGCGGCGGCGCAGGATTAAGTTGGCACATTCTGTCACATCTAGGGTTTATCTTAATAATTTTCAAACGGCTTGATTTAAAATTCTAATTAAAAAAAAAGAAAAGTTATGATGTGCCATAGGCTGGACACTGGTCATAAAGGTTTTTCTCGTGCTCCCATTCTCCCCAGAGCTTTCTATCGGCCACTTGTTTGTCCATCACCACTGAATCCTCTAAAGAGGAAGATTTAATGATGCAAAAGGCTTCAGGATGATGGGAGTTAAGGGTGGAGGGTTTGCTTTGTTGGTTTTTGGGGTTTTTTTTATAAAGCTGAAATATTTTTGAGGTTTCTCAAGCACTTTTCATTCCGAGAAGGTGGAGCTGAGCTGCTCTGGTTGTGTCCTTCAGGTAAAGTGTCGGTTGCCGTCTCGTCTCGCGAGCCCTATATGTGTGCTCAGTGTAAGACTGACTTCACCTGCCGCTGGAGGGAGGAGAAGAACGGAACCATTATGTGCGAAACCTGCATGACCTCCAACCAGAAAAAGGCCTTGAAAGCCGAGCACACCAACCGGCTGAAGGCTGCCTTCGTCAAAGCCCTGCAGCAGGAGCAGGAGATCGAGCAGAGGATACTGCAGCAGACGGCGGCCCCCGTCCAGACCAAGTCGGACCCCATCGTGCAGCACCACTCGCTCAAGCAGGTACGACCTGGGTAGCCGTGGGGAGAGAGTCCCACCGCTCCAAGCAGGAACGTTTGCCACGTAGACACGAAAGCCATAGGCACACAAGGGACAACTTAAGTGATTTTTAGCCCTGCAGAGCGTGTCTGTGACTCTTAAGCTGGGGGAAAGTGTTCTGTCACCTGGGGACCCGATGTATAAACGATGTTCCCGGTACCTGAAGAATGATGGTTTTCTGCAGAGTGGTTGTAATTACCCAGATGGTTTAGCTCCTGGCTTGCAAAGTCTGTTCCTGAGGGGTTGGTTTGTTTTTAGGAGGTACAAAATGGAAAAAGGTGCTCCAGTGCCAAATGCACGAGAGTAAATTGACCCAAAATAGGGAGGGGGAAACCATAAAATTGGCTTGAGGCAAGAGGACATAATGTGGCTTGTGAAGTTTTAAGGTGATGGTGACAGCCAGCCCTGACAGGGACTGGGTCCCTCCTGCCTTGGTAAGACCACCTTTGCCCTGGGGGGGAGATGGGGGCTGCTGAAGTGCTGCTTTGAGTGGAAATAATCGAGGTACTGGGTATTTAGCACAGGGAAGCAAAGCGCTGCCTCTGTACAGAGGTGCTTACCCAGCACCTTTTTTTTTTGCTGCTTGAAGTTGATTCTAAGTAGAAAGTTGAGTCTTATTTTATTGTAGAGACATCTTGAGAGTTTTCAGTCCTGAAACCATAGCAGCAGACTTGGCAGAAGGAGCCGGGGAAAGGAAAGAGGGGCGGGAAGGATCCGTCCAGGCGGTTGCACTGGAGGGATGGCAGGCTCTATTCCCCTCTTACTCCCCTCTGCTCTCTTACCAGACTTCCAGCCAGATGTCTCGAGGTCCTCCCGGAGCTCCCCGCGGGGTGTTGCATGCATTTAGCCAGTCCCCCAAGTTGCAGAATGCATCGTCTGCAGCAGCACTTGGGAGCAGGCCAGGTAAGCATGCCGAGAGACCCGTCAGCAAGGGCAGCGCGGCCGCCTGGAAGAAGACTTCCATCAATACAGGTAGATTTTTCTCTAAAGCTTCTTTCCCTTTGTCCTTATTAACCCCTCTCTGTCCATCAGTCGTAGTTCCTCGGGGTAAGGATGCTTTTCTCTTCCACGCTTCCTGCGTCAAAGCCCGACGGCGCCGAGGTTTTGCTCCCCGTTTCCTTGTTGGCGCTTGCTTTTGGGTGGGGGGGTGGTTTGTGCTCCTCGAAGGGGGCAGTCGGGTGGTGCCAGCACATAAAACTGCCACTTCAGGATGTCACATCAGACTGTTCGTGGTTGAGTCTGTTTGTTCCTGTTTCTGGGAGTTCAATTCAGTCGTTTAATTAAAGACTGGGAGCGGTGAATAGCTGGGTTTGCCCTCGGTGAGGCTGCAGCGCACGCTCCCGGCACCTGAAATAACTCGAGCTCTTGCTTCAAACAAACAGGAATTACAAATTCTGACCTAATCAGTTTTTGGTTTTTATAGATCAGAATCTGACTTGGGAAGAGTTGTCTGTTTTCGTAAATGAGAATTAGGGTCTCCAGGCAGGAAACGCAGAAGCAACTCGCGCTTTTGGGTTGAACGTTGAACGGATTTCTCTTTATTATTATTTTTTTCCTGACAGCTTATTTTATCATTTAAAATGTCATTTGATTGCAGAGAGCTCTAGCTCGCTCAAACCTTCATTTCTGGTACAAGAACTCTTGTTCCTCTTGGTTCAGATGATTTTTGGAAGCTTTCATCTTCTGAAGGTGTCTGACCTCCGCGGCCAACAGCGCCCCGTGGTTAGATAACCCATTTTTATGGGGGTGAAATGCTGGTAGTGAGGGTTTGCTACTGTTTTGTCTCTTGGTTTTTTGATCACGCTGTGACACCCGTTCCCTCCTCTCTTTTCTCCCTCCTCAGGTGGGGCTTTACCTTTCGTTAATCCTAGTTTAGCTGTGCACAAGTCGTCCTCGGCAGTAGACCGCCAGCGCGAGTATCTCCTGGATATGATTCCCCCACGGTCCATCCCACAGTCCGCCACGTGGAAATAATGCAGAGGAACACCCGAGAGGAAGACTTTCCTGTTTTCTGCCATCCTTTTTATACCACATTACAGTGGAATCTGCTTTAATCCCAGCTGGATACGCCCCCCAAGGCTTTGTAGGACGCAAGAAAGACCACTCCTCATCCCACCGAGTGCTGCTGTCCCTGCTGCGAGAAAACGACACCACGTGGGTGGCAAAGACTCGAGCTCATTTGGTTCTCAGATTCTTACGATTGACTGATGATGAAGGCTGTCAGGGAAGGGGAAGATTCCTTCTTTTCTTTCTTTTGGGGTTTTTTTTTTTTTCAGTTTTGGTTGGGTTTTTTTTTTTTTTTTTTTCTTCCTGGCTTTATATATTTAGTTTGGATTTTGGTTTTGCCACCAGCACAAAAGGAGGACTAAACGACTCTCTCTGCCTTCGGTTTGGTTATTAATTACTACCCGTTCGCCAGGAGCGTGGTGGTCGTTGGCGCTCGAGCACGGATTTCAGCTCAAGGAGAAGAGGAATTTCATCCCCCGTCTTTGCCAGACGCGTTTAGTGAAGCCCAGTTCACGTTTGCTTCTCTTCCCTGCCCCTCCTCCAGCCGGGAAGGCGGTCTCCAGATTTATAATGTTTCCAAATCCTCTGATGATGATGACCTAATGATAAATAAGTGCAAACTCCAAATTCCAGTTGAATATGGGTTGCTTTTGGTTTGGGTTTTTGGTTTTGTTTTTTTTTCTCCTAAGGGACTGGCCGCCACCAAAACTTGTCTGGTAGGTGGGAACCAGTGCAGGAGCCTCTCACTTTTGTTGAATTCTGGTTTTGAATAGACTTTTGAACTGTTGCTAGTCTGAAATCTAATTTACTGAATAGACAAACACCTTTTGTTCAGTCTTTCTAATTCAGCGAAGAGCAGTTGGGCCTTTCGTACGTTCCCAGAGACTTCAAAGTGAAACTGTTTTTGATTCTTTTCTTTTTTGGAGGGTTGGTTTTTTTTTTTTGTTGTTGTTGTTTTGAGCAATTTTACTCAAAAAAAAAAAAAAAAAAAAAAAAAATGAAAAAANCGCAGGTTAAACCCAAATCCATCAGGTCCCGGTTGTGGTTTGTTTTCCTTCTCATCATCTTCCCTCCTTCTTCCCTGTGCTTCTCCCAAATTAAAGTTGAATTCAAGTGGCAGAAATACATGCCTTACTACTTAACGTTGCATATCAGTACTAGAAGTAGTGCTGATAAGAATTATTTGCAAAATGATATATATATATATCTCTATATATCTATATATAAAATAAAAAGAGGGGGGGAGGGGAGTCTATGCCGAATCTATTTTCTTAGCAGTTGCTGTTAGATCAGACTCAAAACCAATAACTAAAGGGTCGTCCCCCTTTCGGATCTAACTATTGCATAGAGAAAAAGCAAAGTCCTTCACTTTAGCCCCTCTTCTGTTGCGTGAATATCAGTATTTAGATCCTTTGACAACTGTGGGGTAGTACAGAAACCCTAGTTTTGCAAAAAAATGGTATTTGTTGCTGTAAAAAAGCCCTAGAATTTCAATTGGACATTGGGGTTGGGTTTTTTGTTTGTTTGTTTTTGTTTGTTTGTTTGTTTTACAAATGTATATTAAGAGCTAAATGGGGACGAGAGGAATTGGTTGGAGTTCTTTAATTTTTCCTTTCATTCCAAGAATATTTTTTTGCATCAGGAGATACAGAGAGAAGAAGAAATTTGAGTGCGTTTTATTTTTTGCACTTTGAAACGTTCTGACAAAAGAAAAAAAACCCACCAAGTTTTGGTTCCTTCACCTCCTCACCCACCTGGGGCTGGTTGGGGTTTCCTTTTCTCTCTTCTGCCTCATCCCCTCATCGATGCTCGTGCCTCGCACCGTCCAGTCCCCTGGGGGGGAGAGTTGCATTCGTTTAAAAAGAACCAGCAAAACCTCT
>VXBJ01003245.1:0-17449 GCA_013400055.1 Nycticryphes semicollaris | reverse complement strand
TCTGAAGAGCACTGCATGTCCTTTGAGGGGATTCACCTTCCCCAGGTAGCAGCAGTCCCAGGGCTTTAGGGGTCAGGAGGGGTGAGAGTGAGGTGTCAGAGCTAGTGTCCTTGTTTGGGACAGAAAGGCAGTCATCAGTGGGCATCTGAGCAGGGCTGGGTATTAGGAGAGCTGGCAGAGGATCTGGGCCTGGCTTGAAGCTGGGGGGTGGTAGAGAGGCACGTAGAGAGCCTTGTCTTTGAGCAGAGAGACAAGGGTGGGCTGAGAGGTCTCTGCTGCTGCCGGCATCTGTCATAGGAGACTGATTGTGGATGAGCTGATGGCTCAGAGAGAGCTGGGGGCTGGAGGCTCTCTGCAGGCTAGAGTCTGACAGCCGTGCTTGTTGCAGATCCCTGGGAAGCTCCTGTTCGTCCTGGTGAAGCACTACCTGTGTGTCACTTCTCTCATGGACACGCTCTGCAGTGGCATGGAGCAAGGACGGGAGCAGCAGGACTGTGCTGTGCCCAGTGTGCTCACTGAGGAGAGGAGCCGTGTGAAGCAGGAGTTTGAGTTCAGCATGGCTATGGCAAACCTCATCTTGGAGTTGGTGCACGTGATGGGCTGGGACCACAGCCACAAGCCAGAGCTGCTGCCCCAACAGGAGCTGCGGCCTCGCACCACCCACTCCATCTTCCAGCACAAGACCCCAGCCTGCCCTGCTGCCCAAATGTCTGTGCTCACATCAAATCAAGGTCCTCACAGAAAGCAGGGTCGTGTCTTTCTCACCTCGTCAGACTTTGCAGACTGCAGTGGCTATGTGAAGTACTTACAGGCAAACCTGGTGTGTGGCATGAGGGTGCGCTTGCTGGAGGACTGTGGTGATGTTAGAGCTGGGGAGGAAGGCGAGTTTCTTCAGAGCACTAATAGCATGGAAACAGTGCAGGTAGGTCACTACTGGAAGTAGTCTGGCTGGGATGGCAGAGGGGGTGACTGATGTTTTCCTAATGATATCTTCATGTGCAGGAAGTTGGACAACAGGTGTATTGTAATTGGTACACCATCTACATCTGTCCTAGCAAAGAAGTCACCTTTTGGAGCTGGGATTATGAGTCCCGAGGAAAGCTAGTCTGGGCTGTCCTGCTAAGACAGGCGACTATATCCTGCCTTCCAGGAACAGTCCCTAGCCCTGGTTTGATCTTGTGAATAGCTTGGGAAAAGGTTAACTTGGCAAATGAGTAACACAGCAAAATGTTCTTGAAAGTCTTAAGCCTTGGCCTGTGAGTGACAATACTTGGGGCATACTGTTGTCCTTGCTGGGTTGGACACAGACCCTGTTTCTTTTGATCTATGAGTGTGTGCTGGGGTCTGTTTCCCTTTTAAGAATGCCTTTTGGCTGAGTAGACTTTAAATGAGAGTTTGGGTTAAAAAGCGCTGTTAGAGCTGTATATTTGCAGTTGAGTTGCTAAGTTTGTGTAAGAGATGAGGGAAAAGGCCTCGCTATTTGAGGAGAGCAAGGAATCATAGAACCCACTCCATCTTCCAGCACAAGGTCACATCCTGCACCACAGCTGAAGCAGCTCCTACACCCCCACCAAAAGAGCCCAGCACCTTCAAGACACGCTCAGCCTTCCCCAGTCGAAGCAGCTACGTGGAGTATGTGCAGGCAAACCTGGTGCCAGGCGTGCGGGTGCGCATGCTGGAGGACTATGAGCAGGTCAGCGCTGGTGATGAGGGTGACTTCCGCCAGAGCAATGATGGCACACCACCTGTGCAGGTATTTTCTACTGTGGGAAAGGGGCTGTCACAGAGCCTGTCTGCTTTGTTGTGCTGTAGAAAGCACACAGCCTGGTGTGGGAGTGGTGGGGTTGGCCTTGCCTTCATTCAGCTGGGTGTGTTGGGCTCTTCTCAGGTGTACTGGCAAGCCCTGGGCTGTACGTACTGGGTTCACTGGCACATGGTGGAGATCATTGGCCCTTCAGGGCAGGAGGACCATGAGGGCCAGGAGAAGGCACCCACCCTAACATACAACCACAAACTGGCAGCAGGTGAGCAGTCTGTCAGCTGGACTTGCAGCTTTTATTCACAGTCCTCCTGCAGCTACACTGGGGATTCTGCTGGTGCTGGGTGGACAGTGCGTTGCCCTGGCTGGCCCAGGCACTGTGGGAGCAGGTTAGGGGAGCAGTGAGCCAGGGGTGCCTGTTTTGAGCATGTGCTTTTTCTGTTCTACAGCCCAAAGAGGTTCAAGTGAAGTAAGAGACAGGTAATCCCTGTCTCTACAGCTTCTGGGGCTTCCTCCCAGCATGTTCCCCCTGTCTCGCTGCCCTCCGGTCACTTCCTGTTGCCACAGCAGGCTGTGGGGCAGTGGGGATCTGGGGAATGGGTGTGCAGCAGAGGATGGGGAAATCGGCAGAGCTGACAGTTCCTTTCCTTACTTTGCTCTCCTGCAGTTGCGCAGCCGTTTTTCTGCAAGCCCTTTGGGGGGCTGNTAGTCCAACCTCCCTGCAGTGAGCTGAGAGCCCTGTCTAAGTTGGCCTTGAATGTTTCCAGGCAGGGGCATCTACCACCTCTCTGGGAAACCTAGTGTTTCACCATTCCCCTGATAAAGAATTTCTTCCTTCTACCTAGCCTAAATCTTCCCTCTTTCAGTTTAAAACCATTACCCCTTGTCCTATTGCAACAGGACTTACTAAAAAAATTTGTGCCTATCTTTACTGTAGGCCCCCTTTAAGTATTGAGGGCTCTACCTGGAGCCTTCTCTTCTCCAGGCTGAACAACCCCAACTCTCTCAGTTTGTCCTCACAGGAGAGGTGCTCCTTCCCTTTGGTCATTTTTGTGGCCCTCTTCTGGACCCACTCCAATAGTTGTTTTCCTGTGCTGAGGACCCCAGAGCTGGACACAGTACTCCAGGCGGGGTCTCACCAGAGCAGAGCAGAGGTGCAGAATCACCTCCCTGGACCTGGCCATGCTTTTTCTGATGCATCCCAGGATACAGTTGGCTTTCTGGGCTGCTAGTCCACATTGTCAGCTCATGTCCAGTTTTTCACCCACCAGTCGTTCTCAGCAGGGCTGCACTCAATCCCTTCAATCCCCAGCCTGTAACTGGTATGGGGGGTTGTCCTAAACCAGGTGCAGCTGCAGGACCTTGCACTTGGCCTGGTTCAACGTGATGAGGTTCACGTGGGCCTGCTTCTCCAGCTTGCCCAGGTCCCTCTGGATGGCATCCCATCCCTCAAGTGTGTCAGCCACACCACTCAGCTTGGTGGTATCTGCGAACTTGCTGAGGGCGCTCTTAATCCCACTATATCACTGATGAAGATACTAAACACTACTGGTCCCAGTATGGACCCCTGACAGATGTCACTTGTCACTGATCTCCATGTGGTCATTGAGCCATTCACCACTACCCTTTCGTTGTGACCGTCCAGCCAATTCCTTGTCCACCGAACAGTCCATCCATCAAATCCATATCTCTCCAATTTAGAGAGAAGGATGTTGTGGGGGACACATAGTCCACATACATGACATTACTAGTTCTTCCCTTGTCCACTTGTGTAGTCACTCCTCATAGGAGGCCACTAGGTTTGTCAGTCAAGACATGCCCATGGTGAAGTCACGTCAGGTATCCTGAATCACCTCCCTATTCTCCACGTGCCTTAGCGTAGCTTCTAGAAGTACCTGTTCCATGATCTTCTGATGCACAGAAGGGAGGCTGACAGGTCAATAGTTCCCAGGATCCTTCTTTCTACCCCTTTTAAAAATGGGTGTAATGTTTCCCTTTTCCCAGTCATCAGGGACTTCACCTGACTAGCATAACTTTTCAGATATCATGAAGAATGGCTTGACAACTACATCAACCGTTTCCCGCAGGACTCTGGGATCCATCTCATCAGGTCCCATAGACTTCTGTTTGTTCAGGTTCCTCAGGTGGTCTCGAATCTGTTCTCTTGCAGAGGGAGGGACTTTGCTCCCCCAGTCCCTGCCTTGCAGTCCATCTACTTGAGAGGTTGTCAGTGAAGACCGAGGCAAAAAAAATGTTGAGTTCTTCAGCCTTCTCCTTGTCTATTATTACCAGTTTGCCCGTTGTGTCCACCAGGGGGTATGCTTTCTTTGACTTTCCTTTTCTGGCTGACCTACCTATAGAAACCCTTCTTGATTGTTGTGTCCCCTGCCAAGTTCAGCTTCAACTGTCCCTTGGCCTTTCTGATCCCATGCCTATATAACCTGGCAATGTCCCTATACTCTTTGTAGGATATCTATCTCTGCTTCCACTGCCTGTGTATTCCATTTCCTTCTTGCCTTTTAGTTTGACCAGCAGGTCATGATTCATCCATGCCTGTCTCTTTCCTTCCTTTCCTGATTTCGTACATGTGGGAATTTAGAGCTCTTGAGCAGTATGGAAAGCATCCTTAAAGATCTGTCAGCTCTGCTCTGCTCCCTTGTCCCTGAATGCTGTTTCTGAGGGAGTCCTATTGACTAACTCCTTGAACATCTGGAATTTTGCTTTCCTAAAATTCAGAGTCCTGACTTTACTTCTTGCCTGTCACGTATCTCTTAGGACTATGAACTCCACCAGTGTATGATCACTGCAGCCCAGGCTGCCTCCAGTCTTAATGTCTGTGATTAGCTCACTTGCATTCATGACCAACAGGTCCAGTATCGTATTCCTTCTGCGAGGGCTGTTACCTGGCGTAATAAGTTATCCTCAATGCACTCCAGGAGTTTCCTGCATTGCCAGTAGCTGTGCTACTTTTCCAGCAGACATCAGGGTTATTGAAGTTCTGCAGCAGCACCTATTGTCACTCCCAGAACATCCTGCTATTTTTGTGAGCCTGACTTTTTTCTTGAGTTTTTCTTCTCAGTCCTGATGGCTGGGCATGTTTAGTGAGAAGTAAGATTTTGTTTTGACTATGCAGTGGGGAGCTGGTTGGTTTTGAGCATCACTCTGATCTAAGGATGATTATTTCTGCAACCTGCTGCTGGTCTTGCATTTTGGTTATGCTTTTGAGCTTCCCAAACACTGCAGCTAGAGGCACAAATTCTGTTCTCTTAAAAATCAAGCTTTTAGCTGACTATCATCCATAGACAGAGGGTTGTCTTTACTCGTGTCCTCTGCTCAGTCCAGGATTCTGTTGGCTGCAAACAGGGCTATAGTTCAGTTTATTAACTATTAACACAGTAACCGGTAAAATGAGAAACTGAAACCATTGCACACATATTAGTGTGTGCATCTGAGGGTTTGTTGGGGTTTTTGTTGTTGTTGTTATTTTTCTCTTCCGAGTAATTTGCAAAAGTGCATTGGTTTTGCAGATGATAAATAAGGATTCTGAGGCCACTTCAATAGGTCATAGCTGCACTTCAAGTGCTGCTTCAGTCTACATTTAAGGGTTTCCCCTATTTCAACCCTTTTTTCTGTGGACATAGATGGCCTGTGAATACGCTGAAGTGCCATCCTAGTGCAAAGCTCTGCTCTCTGTTGCTGATGTTCAAAAATTGGTAGCTGAAAACCCTCACTCTGCTATCTGGAGAAATGCATGACTTCCTAATGCTCCTTCCAAATCTCCCTTGCTATAACTTAAAGTTCATTACCAACCGATTTCAGAGAGGAGGTAAAGAATTTGATGTTACCTTCTGCATGTTTGAAGACCATTTCCTTTAAATCTACTTTCAGCTTTTGTTAAGCAAGAGATTTTCTAGCCTTCTGGTGCTACAGCCTGCTTTATTTTGTGTAATGCCATTTCATTTATAGCCAATTAAGAACACTGAACACTGACTTATTTCTTTTCTCCTATTGTCTCTCTTTGCTTTCTTGTGCACAGGGAAATTGCATGAATATTCTTTTGGGTTTTTTCCGCAGCCAGTTGCAGACTGCATCCTTCTGATACTCTTCTCTTTATTTAGTGAGAACTGGTTTTAGGATGAACTTTTCCAGTCAGCTTTCAGTAACTTTAACTTTACTCAGACCCAGGCTCCTTAAACACCTTCTAGTTTTGGAGCACTTCTTGCAGGTGGAATTTAAACCAGCCACTTAAAATGCTCCAAAATGTGTATGTTCAAGATGGAAGCTTCCAGCCTTATCTGCTTGTTTGGTGGTGGATATTACCAATATGTGCTTGTACTGGGAGAGCAGAGCTGTTCAGGCAGCATGTGCTGTGCAAGTATAGCTTGTCCATCTCATGTGCGCTTTCTTCTAGTCCTGTTCTTTCCCCTTCACACTCCAAAGTTCTTGGGTCTTGTTGAGGAATTTTCTTTACTTAATCATTTTCTTCTCAGGTTTAATAATTTACCATATGGCAATTGAAATTCCTTTTTTTTTTTTTTTTTATATCTAGAAAACTAGTTACTTCAGATAAGAAAGCTAATGCATCAGTTTGTCAGAACAGAAACTTGAAGCAGGTTTACCTGTTAATTCGAATTTATTGTTTATCTTCAACAGCTTTAGTAGCGTTAGTAGTACTAACAGAGTATTACATAGTACAGAGTATTAGTAGTACTGATGTAACTCCAAAAGAACTCAGTGAATCGGGCAAATCATATGTTTTTTCTGTTGTGTTTTTTTTTTTTTTAAGTTACTGACATGTTGTACTTGCTGTTGCTGGGTCTTCCTTCTGCTCAGAAGGTGGTATGGGAAGCCATAAAAAAATTTGTTTAATTTTCAGAGGCAACTTGGACAAAGCACAGGAAACAATTGCCTCCTTTGTGACACACTTGTCAGGGGCCCAAAACCGATCTGAGAGGATTGGTGAATGAGCAAGGTAGAAAGTATAGCCAACAGAAGGTAAAGTTATAGTAGGAAAAGTAGTTTCCTTTACATTTGCAGTTACCAAGTGGTTTGTGCCTCAAGACCCTTTATATACAGCTCATCTGCCTCGAGGTAGTATTGGTTAAGTTCTTCCTTTGTATGTAAGGCACCGGGGCACTTTTGAAGCAGGAATGCTTAATTAGATGCACTCCTTTCACTTCTCTTGTGCTAGATGAGATCCGTAGCGGTTACAGTCAAAGTTGGTGTTTTTTTTTTTTTTAATAAAGATCCAGGTGCAAACAGGGGAACAAGCTAATAAAGATGGTATGCTTAAATGTGTGCTGAAATCTGTATATGAATTAGGTGTTCTACTTGAACAGTGTTTGCTATCTCTATATATTGGGGAAATGAGAGGGCAAATGTAGTGTGAGAATTGAATGAGTGAGCAAATCTGATCACCTAGATCTGTTTCACCCACAGGTTTTATGCCAGTCAACAGGCCAGATCTACAGGATGCATTGGCATATGTTGGAGATTATTGGCTTTGGAGACCAGTGGGAAGATGGAGCTGCTCAGGAAAAAGAGTATAGTTTGATAGAGAATGTTAATCTGGACACAGGTAAGATTATGTATTATGTGTGTGTGACTATATAATCTTTTTCTGATTGTGCTGTGACATATTTTTGAGTGGTAAACGTATGGCTAGATGTACAGCAACTAGCAGGTAGGATTTAGAAAGTGCTATGAGCTTTTAGTTTGTATGACCATGTAGAGCTGGTTAAGTAATTACATGGCTTCTAATTCTGTTATGTAAAAAGTGTAAAATTTGATTTAAGCTGTGACTGTCGAAAAATTAGTGTTTGGATTAACAGAAGAAACTGGCAAAATAAGACTATAAAGTCTTTTGAATAAGTGAGATAAAGCTGCTTTAGGGACACTCAGATCCCCTTAAATAAGTGACAAGGGATTTTAAAAGCATTAACATGCCAACAATTTTTTTTTAACTTCATACTGCTCAGTTTTGGGCAAGGTGAACATTAAATGCACTGTTTTTATAAGACCTCTTCAGCCTCTCCTAGAATCCTTTGACATTACTCTTGTACTGGGAGAAGATAAAAGGGAAATGCCAGACTTTACTCCTTTCTTGTTCAGCATCTGACATGACTGGCCAGGGAAACCTGTTAAAATAGCTCTTTTCATGCCTTTGATCTTGTAGAACATCTTTTCAGTAGAGTGATTTGGATTTAACTGCTGCAAGAGAGAATATACAGTGGCTAATTTTCCACTTCAAAAATATTCTTACTGACAGTTGAAAAGATGGCTTCTTTAGTGGCTTCTTAGGTAGCTTCAGACTTAACCATCGTCTGTTTGAAGCGGCTTAGCTGAAACAAAGTTAGTTAGACTTTGCGTTTTTTCTGTGTCTCTCTGTGGCAGAAGCATGGGCTGTTTCACTTCTATGTAAAATTCTTTCCAGCCATTCTATCCCACACAGAAATTGAATTGAAAAAGTAGATGCTTTCTGCTTTGTATCTGGATATGTTTAACTTGTTTTGACTGACTGTTGGTAATCCACGATGTGTGTAACTGCTCGTAATGGGCTTCAGACTCTTGGAGTGAGTTTGTCCCTTTTCTGTTGACTCTTGAGGTGGTAAATGTCTCTCATCTTGCATTTGCAGAGAAAGCTGCGAGTTGTTGCTTAGGAGATATCAGCAAGTGTTGACTCTGCTCTTATTTCTAAATTACCTTGGGAATATCTGACCTACATAACAGATTATATCTCCCTTCTTCATTTTGGATGCATTGGCTTGAAGGGTGGGTTGAAGAAGGATGGAGCTGGACTCTTTTCAGTGGTTACCAGAGACAGGACGAGGTGCAACGGCCACAAGATGGAACGTAGGAAGCTCCATTAAAATATGAGGGAAAACTTCTTTACAGTCAGGGTGGCAGAGCACTGGAACTGGCTGCCAGGGAGATTGTGGAGTCCTCTTCAAGACCGGCCTGGATGCAGGCCTGAGTAATGTGCTCTGGGCAATCCTGCTTTAGCAGGGGAGTTGGACTAGATGATCTCTAGCGGTCCCTTCTAACACTGGCAATTCTATGATTCTATGATTAGCTAAAAGGAGTGTGATAGCTGCAGTCTTGTTTGCTTTTGCCTATAAGTATTTGCCCTGTTAGCCAGCAGGAGGCCTTTAGAAAAGAGAGAAGCTCATGGCAGAATTGACTTCCTGTCTGTTGACTCCTTTAGCATCTTGGGCCAGCTTTGTTTCCCCTCCTGCCGCTGCACTGGGGATTCTGCTGGTGCTGGGTGGACAGTGCGTTGCCCTGGCTGGCCCAGGCACTGTGGGAGCAGGTTAGGGGAGCAGTGAGCCAGAGGTGCCTGTTTTGAGCATGTGCTTTTTCTGTTCTACAGCCCAAAGAGGTTCAAGTGAAGTAAGAGACAGGTAATCCCTGTCTCTACAGCTTCTGGGGCTTCCTCCCAGCATGTTCCCCCTGTCTCGCTGCCCTCCGGTCACTTCCTGTTGCCACAGCAGGCTGTGGGGCAGTGGGGATCTGGGGAATGGGTGTGCAGCAGAGGATGGGGAAATCGGCAGAGCTGACAGTTCCTTTCCTTACTTTGCTCTCCTGCAGTTGCGCAGCCGTTTTTCTGCAAGCCCTTTGGGGGGCTGTACTCCCTGCCTTACCTGGGGGAGCAGCCGTCCAAGGCTGCAGAGGCCCTGAGCCGTGCTGAGTGGTGGGAGCTGCTCTTCTTTGTGAAGAAGCTGGAAGCACAGGAGCAGAAAGAGATCACCTACCTCATCCAGCAGGACCAGGGAGGGCAGGTATGGGCTAGAGCCTGTGGTGGGGAAACGGGAGGCAGGGAGAACATTAGGGAGGACACAAGACCCAGAGGAGGTGACAGGCTTGAGTTGTGCAGGGACAGCCCGAACGGGGCAGAAATGAGTCTGAAGTGGGAGGATGAGTCAGGGATGATGCAAGGGTGGGGAGCTGAGGAAACGCAGGCCCCTATGACCCTGGAAAAGTGAATGTGTCCAGTGAGGTTTGGGAGGCAAGGCAAGCCCATGGGGAGATTCTGGCTGTTGTGGTTGGGTGTTGAGTGGAGGTGGGAGGTCTGGGCTGGTGGTGGTTGGGTTGGGGACAGCCAAGGGAGGGTGGCACTGGGGAATGGCCCTGGGGGCCTCCGGCCGTGCAGCCTTTCTGTCCATTCTGGCACTGGCTGTCACAACGGGTATGAGGTCTGTGAGGAGTCCATGAGGGATGACTTGAGCACATCTGTCCAGCTGTCAGCGATGGATGAAGAAGCCCTGATTCAGCTGTCGGTACCTGTGGACCTGGCCCAGAAGGTGCTGCAGGTTTTGGAGAAGCAGTGCCAGGGCAGTGCTCAGCGTGACCTGCGTGGCTCCCATGTCTATGCCAAATACTTCCTCGGTGGGGGAAGCACCGCAGTGTCCTCAGAGGGTGCCAGCTGCAGGAGCACTGGCCCTGAAGGCACAACAGCCAAGGCAGCGAAGGAAGACCTTTCTGCAGCCACAGTGCCTCCCCAAGCCCCTGCTGCAGTGTCCAAGTCAGATTCCCAGCTGTTCAACGAGCTTCTTGAGAGTGAAAGGCTGGTCTTCCCGGAGATGACAGAGGAGCAGATCAAAGGTAAAGGCTGCTGTGTGCTGGGGATCAGGGACAGTGCTGGAGGTGGCTCCGTTGCCTCGACGGAGGAAGGCTTCAGGCAGGGCATGGGAGGAGAGGAGCTTGGAGGTTGCCTGGGGATGGTGGCTGTGTGTGCCTGGCACCCCGGGAGTTGCTGGGGATGTTACTGCTCTCTGACGCCTGTGTCCCTGCCTTTCTTCCATCAGCATTGAGCAGCTGTGAGGTGATGAGCGAGACGGACTCGCTGGCCATGATTGCAGCCTTGGTGGATGTGGTCCGGAGCAGCAACTCTGGGGTTGGGCTGCGTTTAGCTGGGCTGAGGCACATCATGAAGATCCTGGAGGAGGAGCCTGAGCGTGTGGGCAAAGCCCAGGACAGGCTGAGGAGCAGGAGAGTTGGGTGAGCCATGGGATGCTGCGCACCCATCCTGCTGGCTGGGGAGGGCTGTGATGGCCGGGTGGGGGACAGTATTGGAGATGGGAGTGCAGGAGATGGCAGTGTGACGGCTGGTATGTCCCTGTGTGCTCGGCAAGAAGAGACCTTGTGTCCCTTAATTCACAGCAGGCTCATTCCTGGGGCTGACCCAGCTGTGGTAGAGCCATGTGGGCAGGAAGAAGGTGGCTGGCAGGGGCTGGGGTGCCAGCAGCAGTGGCAGGAGGCTCCTCCTGAAGCGTCCTTTCCCATGCAGGGAGCAGCTGGTGAACGTGGCAGTGGAGCTGCTGAACACTGAGGTGGCAGAGAAGGTCCTGGTGGTGGTGACGCTGCGGCTGCTGGCTGTGTTCTTGGTGAAGAAGGAATGGCGCCTGCTATTTGCCACGGAGGGCGGTGTGCGGGCTGTGCTGGCCTGCATGCAGCAGCACGCCTCCTCCGCCCTGGTGCAGCAGGCTGGCCTGGCAGTGAGTGTGGCAAAGGGGATGCTGTAGGTGGGTGGGCAGGGTACAGGCTTTCCCAGGGTGGTGGAGATGCCTGCTGCCCTCCTGACTGTTGTTGACCTTGCAGGCCCTGAAGGTGCTGGTGGGAGCTGTGTCCTCTGAGGTCGGAGGTGCCGGTGGGAAGCCTTTGCCCCTGAACCACGCGGACATGCAGATGATGCGGGAGATCTTTGCCAGCATCGGCTCTGCCTCCAGCGAGGGCTCAGCAAGTTTGCTGAGTGCCATCCCCGCTGCCTTGAGCACCATGCAGAGAGTCCCAGGGTAGGGGCAGAGTGAGGACAGTAGCTGGGGTTGGGGGGACCCGCTGCGTGGTGGGGTTGGACAAGGCAGGCAGGTGGCTTGTGGTGCAGGGGAGGCTCCGTGCTTAGGGGAGGAAGGCACCCACATTGCTGTGTCCTTGCAGGGGCTCTTCAGGCGTGGAGAACGGCCTGCTGGTGGTGAACATGCTGATGGATGGCCACCGGGGCCTGGCAGAGCAGCTGGCAAGCTGTGATCTCCCCACGGTGCTACAGAGCTGCTTGTGCGACGGGCAGAGCCCCGGCTGCCCTCAAGCGATGCTGGCCCTCAGCGCGATCAACCGCCTCACAGAGCACCAGCTGCCCCTGGGCTCAGAGCCAGCAGGTACGTGCCACCCACACCCCATGCTGTGCCACGGCCCCAGTGCTGCAGTGGGCAGGGCTGCCTCCTCTGCCAGTGCAGAACACCCCACTGGCACCCCATTCTCAAGTGCCTGGGCTGGGCCCATGTGTCCTTGTCACAGCAGGCAGAGAGGCTCCACTGGACCTGAGGGATGTGCGGAAGCTTCTGGACGGCCTGGGGGACGGCACCTTGTCGAAGGACATGGTGGTGGCCCTGGAGCGGCAGCTCTGCAGTGAAGGCCCTGTCCCCTCTGATGAGGTGGCCCAGCTGCTGCAGGACCAGCGGTGCTTCAGACTGCTGCTGCGCAGCTTTGAGCTGCTGGGGGCAGAGAAGGACATGAGCCTGAGCATCCTCAGGTGGGTCCAGGGGGTGGGGGTCTGGGACATCCCCAGAAGGTGTGTGAGTGCTGGTGATGCTGGGGGGACATGGCACATGCTTGTGGGTCCTGATGGGGCTGTTCTTCACCAGAGGCAGGGGCAAGTACACTCCAGTACGTATCAGCAGGTTCTTATTGCGTTGTCCTGGGGCACAAGGCTGTGTGGTGACAGGGCAGCACATGTTTGGGTGCTAGTGGGGACACAGAGGAGCAGTGCAGCACATGCTTGGGTGCTGATAGAGTGTCCAAGGTGCCTGTGGAGCCTTGGCTCCCAGTCCCTGTGGGGTGCTGGCCTTCCTTCCCAGTGGGGCCGGGCATCAGGGGGGCATGGAACAGGGCTGCCTCTGGCACCGCTGTCCGTGTGCCCTGGCTTGAGTGGGCTCCCTCTGTCACTCAGGATCCTGCACAAGTTCCTGGACGGTTACCAGGAGGATGTGCTGCCCTGGCACGAGTGTGTGGAGCCCTGTTTGTCCTCCTTGAGTGCCCACAGCAGTGACCGGGAGGTGAGGGGGCCCTGGGTGCCAAGGTGCTGGGAGGGGTGGGGAGTGGCTGTCCTGGCCGCGGCCATGGCTGTGTCCTGGTGGCTGCCCAGCTAGGCTCTTGTGGGCACTGTTGTGGTGGAGGGGATAGAGTGCTGCAGCATCCCACTGCTGGGGGTCATTCCTGGAGCCGGTCTTGCCCCTCACAGCTTCCTGCTCAGCAGGTGGTGCAGGAGGTCGTGGGCTTCCTGCACCGCCTGGCCACGGCCAGCAAGGACTGCGCGGTGGTGATGTGCCGCCTGGGCGCCCGCGAGGCTCTGTCCAAAGCCCTGGACAAGCACAGCACGGCCTCGTCGCTGGTGCCAGCCCTGCTCGAGCTGGTGACTGACTGTGAGAAGTATGCCAACCTCTACAAGAAGCTGACGACCAGCATCTTGGCTGGCTGCATCCAGGTGGGCCTGGGGAGGCCCAGCTGCGCGGGGGCTCTGGGTTTTGGGGCTGTCCAGCTGTTCCCAGCAGTGAGGGGCAGCCTTCTGCTCTCTGCCTGCCGCAGCCCTGCGGCGGGCAAGGGGAGGAGGACCCAGGGTCCTCTGGTGAGAGTCTCACCCCATCCTGTAGCTGGTCCTGGGGCAGATTGAGGAGCATCGCCGGAGCCACCAGCCCATCAGCATCCCCTTCTTTGATGTCTTTCTGTGCAACCTGTGCCAAGGTGAGTGTGGGGAGAGGGAGCTGGAGGCCTGTGCTTGGCCTGTGGTGTCCTGGCAGCTGGTGGTTCCATGTGTTCTTCCCACAGGCTCCAGTGTGGAGGTGAAGGAGGACAAGTGCTGGGAGAAGGTGCAGGTTTCCTCCAACCCCCACCGTGCCAGCAAGCTGACGGACAGGAACCCCAAGACTTACTGGGAATCGAATGGCAGCACCGGCTCCCACTTCATCACTGTCCACATGCAGTGTGGTGTGGTGATCAGGTGGGGCTGGGCCAGGAGGGCTGGGGGGCCTTGGGGCCAGTGGCTGTGCAGGGAAGAGAGGTCTCTGGGGCTCTGTGCGAGCTCTGCTGACTTGGGGGTTGCTGGATGTGGACAGCAGAGTGTGGGGCTGGCAGGGGCCAGGGCAGGGAGGTGGGGACTACTGGGCGGCAGCCTGTTTGCTGTGCTGCAGGGAGATGAGCATGCTGGTGGCCAGCGAGGACTCCAGCTACATGCCAGCCCGTGTCGTGGTGATGGGGGGAGACAGCCTTGCCACCATCAGAACTGAGCTCAACGCGGTGAGTCTGGCAGGGGCTGCTCAGGCCATGGGGCCCCACGGGAGCATCGGGCTGGTCCTTGCTGTGCCCTGTGAAGGTCTCCTCTTGGTGCGTGGCCCTGGGAGGTGCCCCTGGGGAGGTGGGGATGGCAGGAGCTGTGCTGTGGGAGCCTCCTCCTGGCTGTAGGCAGTGGGTGCTGGAGACCTGCAGCCCAGTCTGCTGCAGGCTGGTGTGGAGTCTGGGGCTGTGAGCCAGGAGCTAGGGCCCTGGCCACGGGGTGCCCTGTGGCTGCAAGGGGGTTGTTGGGGGGGGACAGTGGCCGTGGCTTTAATGGGGGGTGGCCAGGAGAGCATGCAGGGTGGCTGGTGCTTGCTGCCTGGCGTGCTGAAGGCTTGCTCTCTGTCTGCAGGTGACCATCCTGCCCTCAGACAGCAGAGTGATTCTTCTGGAGAACATGACCCGCTTCTGGCCCATCATCCAGATCCGGGTGAAGCGGTGCCAGCAGGTAGGGGAGCAGGGGCCGGCAGTGTGGGGTGCCAGGGCCATGCCTGAGGAGCTGAGGGTCACACTCTCCTGTAGGGCGGCATTGACACACGTGTGCGTGGCATCGAGGTGCTGGGTCCCAAGCCCACTTTCTGGCCCATCTTCAAGGAGCATCTGTGCCGGCGGACATTCCTCTCCTGCACTGCTCGGGCTCATGCCTGGTGCCAGGAGATTTGCCGGGACCGGGGGCGACTGCTGCAGCTCTTTGGCAGGTGAGTTGTCTCCTGGCTGTGCCATTGATGACCCAGGGCCTGTGGGGACAGTGCTGGGTGGACTGCAGCACTAGGGGAGGAGCAGCCAGGTGTCCCACCTGGACAGGAGGGACCTTAGCTGGCTACCAGCAGTCCCGGAAGGCCAGGACCACCTTGGGGTCCCCCAGGTTTAAGCTGGGCATGTGGGCACACAGCTAACCCACCAGAGAGGTGTCTTGCAGGGCTTGTTGTGTCCTGACCTGGCAGAGATCAGTCAGATGCAGGCAGGATCTCGTGGCTGCAGGCACCGCAGAGCCCCCCAGTTTGGTGGTGGGGACCCCAAGGCCCAGTTTGGGCAGGGCCTGGGGACAGTGAGGGTCCCGGCTGCTGTGGGTGATGGAGGCTGCTGAGCTGTGGTGCCTGGCAAGAGTCAGGGCAGGGAGCAACCACCGTGCTCTGCTTTCCTGGGGGAACCCCGCCGGCCATTGGCAGGTGCCCGTCAGCACTGTGTGCTGCCCACGTGCTGTTGCAGGCTGAACCGGGCACTGCAGCACGAGCAGGGCTTTGCTGACCGCTTCCTCCCTGATGATGAGGCAGCCCGAGCCTTGGGCAGGACATGCTGGGAGGCCCTAGTGAACCCCTTGGTGCAGAGCATCACCAGCCCAGGTACCTTGTGCTCTCCCGGGCCCATCTGTGCTGTGCCCCAGGCTGAGGCACCCCGCTGACTCTGCCTGGCCCCACAGACTCCCAAGGCGTCAGCCCCCTGTCCTGGCTGCTGAGTGAGTACCTAAAGAGCCAGGAGCTGCCAAGCCACCCCACGAGCCGCGATGCTGTCTTTGGTTCCCGTGTGCGGCGCCTGACCCAGCTCCTGGTGCATGTGGACCCTGGTGGCCCAGAACCAGAGGAGGCAAGAGCAGCTGGTGAGTGAGGGGCTGTCCTCCCGTGGAGCTGGGAGGCAGTGGTCCAGAGTGCTGGGCTGCAGCAGCCTTGGGGGAGGCCCGTGCACAGGAGGCTCCTGAGCTGGGGAACATTCATAACCATTTCCCCTGGAGCCGTCATTCCTCCCCAGCGTCTCCTGTGCCCTGCACCCTCTAAGGGTGAGGGTGAGGCTGCTGGTGGTCTGTGTGCAGACTCTGCTGACGGAGCCACACTGAGCCCAGGGTTGTTCTTTGGCAGGTGGGAAGGAGGGGAAGAACAAGGAGGTGCTGGCCAGAGCTGCAAAGGTGGTGGTGGAGAAGTCGAGCGGCCTGTGGGGCATCTCTCAGTGCTGGCGTGGCGTGGTGCAGCAGCAGGTAGAGCTTGGAGGGTTGGCTGTGAGGGCTGGAGAGGGCATGTGGGACCCTGCACTGGGCAGGTGTAAGGGGGTGGCCTGGGAGCTTAGGGCTGGTCCGGGGCCGTACCTGGTGGCAACAGAGTGAGACTGGGGCTGTGGACATTCCTGTGAGCTACAGGTGTGTCCTGCTGCTGGGCTCACCCTTCTGGTGCTGCCTTCCACAGGTGCAGCGGTTCCTGGAGGCAGCAGGGCAGGCGCCAGACCTTGTGGAGCGGTACTGTGGGCTGTACCAGCGCCTGCGCAGTGCCACGGAGGAGCTCTTTGGGCAGCAGGCCGCCTATGTGCTGGCCCTGGGCCAGGGCTTCGCGGGGGCTTTGCTGCAGCTCTCCTTCCTTGCCACCTTGCACGTGAGTCGAAGGAGTGTGGCACCAGCACCAGGGTTCCGGACTCACCGGGCTGGGGAGGTTGCCTTGGCCCACAGCCTCGGGGCAAGCTCTGGGTGGGTGGTGTCCAGTTGTCCCCCGTTAGGCCACTGACCCTTGCCTTGTGTTGGCCCTGCATGGTGTCCAGCTGCAGCTGGGCTGTGCTTATCATGATACGGTCCCAGTACCAGCACACTCTGGCCTCAAGCTGGTGTCTGGCACCCTTTGCCCCTGCCTGAGTGCCCCAGGGTTTCCCAGCTGCTCCCCCTGGGGACATTGCAGCCACCTGGTGACCACATTCTGCAGCCAGCTCTGTCTCTCTACAGGTGAGTGAGCAGTTTGCCCGCTACCTTGATGGGCAGATCCAGGAGCTGCATGGGACTGTGGGCAGTGCAGGACCGCTGCAGCAGCTGCAGCAGACCCTGGAACCCTTCATTGTCTTCAGTGGCCTGGAGCTCGCCCACACCTTTGAGCACTTCTACCGGTGAGGGGTGCTGTGTCTCCATGGGAGACAGGTGCTGCCAGGCCATGCCCCTTGGGGTGAGGCCAGGGATGGGGCTGTCTCTGTCTCCTGGTGGGTGGCTGATGGCCATGGGGCTTGGGCCCCCTGACCTGATGCTGGTGGCTGTGGCAGGCACTACCTGGGTGACCGGCTCCTGGCACAAGGGCCATCTTGGCTGGAAGGAGCCATCGTGGAGCAGATTGGGCTGTGCTTCCCCAGCCGCTTCCCCCAAGAGATGCTGAGCAACTTGGCTGAGTCGGAGGAGCTCCAGCAGCAGTTTCACCTCTACCAGCTGCAGGAGCGGGACAAGCGGCTACTGGAGCTGGACACGGGCCTGGACGAGGTGAGCGTGCTGGTGGGGTGGGGAGGCTGGCGGCCACCAGTGTTCCTTGCAGGGATCCTGGGGCCTGTCCTGAGCCGTCCTCATCTCCACATGCCCAGGCGCTGGAGATGGCCTCAGTGGCGGATGTGCCAGAGGTGAAGGTGCTGGTCCTG
>VXBJ01003242.1:1072108-1108927 GCA_013400055.1 Nycticryphes semicollaris | reverse complement strand
AACTCTGACAATTCCATGATAGTGTTGCATGATGCTGGTGACAGTGCTCATTGCTGCCTCTTTTAGGATGGAAAGCATCTTTGTAGTAATGGAGGAAACTCTGTCAGAGTTTGAGCATGTTTCTCCTTTCATCTGGGTCCCTGGTAATATACTGGATTGAAAGCCCAGCATTGATATCTTTAGGTAAACTGCCATTTACCTGAGGCAAGATTTCAACTCCAGACAGTGTAGGTGAGGGGATATGTGGGGCATACCACACAAACTTTAATATCAGTTGTCATGACAACTGTTAGAATCTTGCTTTGTTCTCCAGGATGCTCCAGGACTAGGACCAGAGAACAACATGCCAACAAGAGAGATGATTTGGTCCAGAGTGCGACAAGTTTATTTTCTGTGCAAATATTCCAGGATCTTGTGATGCCCTGAGGAGAGCAAGATGAATTTTACTGCCCTTTTCTGTGCATTTCAAGATCTTGCAGTCTCTCTCACTAGAAGAAGAGAAAGAGACTGAGCATTCAATACAGTCTGTAATCTAAAATAATTTCCTCCCTGGGATCAATAAAGTCCTAATTAAGGTCACCCTAAGGACTGATGTTCCTGGCAAATTTCCTTTTACAAAAGTGATTTCCTTCATGAACTCTTTCATAGGCCTGGTTTGTCATGATTACTGAGTTTCTCACTTTTAGCTGTGAAAACAACTATGAAAACTTATGTTTTCTGATAGAATCAGTTTACTGATAAAGCCAGTGTACTCTACGAGTGATGAAGCTGAACCTCTCATACTGCAAAAACACTATGGGAAGTGCTGTACGTGCCTTTCCTCTTTTCTTATGCGGACAGACCAATGCTTACAGCAAGTAAACACCTCATGCGAGGAAGCAGTGTTTGCTCAGTGTCAGGAAAAGGAAGATGAAGTCTGAAATTTTTTGCTGCTCCCCAGAAAGCCACGTGAAAGTCATCCGGAAAAGCCTCTACCACATTGTATAAGAGCTGTTAAATTCTCTTTGGAACAGTCTGGCTTCAAGTCACGCTGACTTGGTGGTTACTGTGAGAAGAAGGACGTGTCCCTGAGATCTTGAAGGCGGAAAGCACATGCTTGGCATTGTATTTCTACCCCTTCTCCAGGGAAAGTAGGGAAAGTACTTTGCACAGAAGAGATATCTGACCCTAGGATGACTGGCTGCCTCTTTTCAAATGGCTGCAACATTTCAAAAGGAGATACCCTAGCAGAGGACGCTGCTGTAGTCTCTCCTTCTCATGAAGCTGAAGCCAGAGGCTGCCCTCAGGGAAGTTGACTACTATTTTCTTAAAATGCACCCGAATCTTTAATCGTGTGTGACAAAAGATGTTCTCCTGGGCTGCATAGTGAAGAGTGTGGCCAGTAGGTCGAGGGAGGTAATTTCTCCCCCTCTACTCTACACTGGTGAGGCCACAACTGGAACACTGCATACATTTCTGGGGTCCCCAGATCAAGAGAGACAGGGAACCACTGGAGAGAGTCCAGCATAGGGGAGCAAAGATGATGGAGGATCATCTCCCTTAAGAGGAAAGGCTGAGAGAGCTGGAGCTCTTTAGCCTGAGAAGGCTGAGGAGAGAGGTTATTAATGCTTAGAAGTATCTGAAGGGTGGGTTGAAGGAGGACGGAGCCAGACTCCTTTCAGTGGTTTCCAGCAATAGGGTGAGGAGCAATGGGTACAAGCTGGAACACAGGAAGTTCCATGGGTGAGGGTGCCAGAGCCCTGGTAGCCCAGGCTGCCCAGGGAGGGTGTGGAGTCCCCTTCTCTGGAGACCTTGAAACCCCTCCTGGATGCAGTCCTGAGTGATGTGCTCTGGGCAATCCTGCTTTAGCAGGGGAGTTGGACTAGATGATCTCAAGGGGTCCCTTCCAACTGAAATTCCGTGATTCCGTAATTTGTGAGAAAACTTCTTCAGTTTGGCCGTCTTCTGTAACTGACACTTGATTAGATTTATAACAAAACAGCAAGTAAATGAAAGCATCCCCTTTGTTAGAGGTGGTGGTTTTTTTTCATTGCAGGAAATGTATCACCAACTTACTGTGAAACAAGGGAAAAGGACAGAGAGGGGAGTTTACCACTGATGACTGAGTCTTCATGCTGATGGGTCCATAAGGGAATGGGCTCCATTTAATGCATCCTTAAAGTATATAATGAGACATGTTTCTGTCCCCTGAAGTTCTGTGAGGAAGGTCTTTCAGTCTCTCCTAAAAAAAAAAAAAAACCTAACAAAAAAACCCAAATCAAATTATCTTCTTCCTTTGTGGAGGTGTGATGTTTTAGCACAACACAATAATTGCCCTCAGGTTCCCAGCACAAAGTCTTAATTACGGCCTTGGGGAACTAACAAATAGCCTGTAAACACATGGCAAGGCTCTGCATCCTGAGTTTGGCAGGCACATTTTTTGGCAGAGGCTGCCAGTGGCCTTGCACTGGTCACTTGAGTCCCCAGCTGCTGCCTGACAGATGTGCTGGAGGGAACAGCCTCAGGCTGTTAGTGCTCCCCAGCTACTTGGTAGGCCTTCGGCCCCCAGATGTGTGATGGAACTCACAATCTCTTTAAGTCAGAAGAGCCTAATAAATAAAGATGAAGTTCCTCCTCTCTCCGATTAGTTTACTGTACAGGGGGAAGTAGAAATCGAGCAAGTTTTGTAGTGACATTTAAGGTAGGAAAGAGCAGTTCAAAGCAGACTAATGTAAACACTAAGTAGATGAAAAGTTTGAGCTTCTTGGAACTCTTGTGAGAAGGAAAAGAAATACCCTTCCATTTGAATACAGGCATTCTGGGTTGATTTTGGTCAGTCTTACACTGCAGCTGTGAAGGATTCCAAGTTCCCATCTCCAAGACACAGTTACAGCACAGCTTAAGGACTGAGCTGTGGCCCCATGGCCGGGTCACATAATGGGAATACAGTTAACCCTCATTCCCTAGACAAGTTTGAAACAGTCCTGTAATTGCATCTGGGGACAGGCAGGTTGGACTGGGGTTCCCTGACCCAATTATAGCTGTAACTCTGACAAAGCTTAGCTCTCAAAGCAGGTTAAAAAGCTGAAGGGACAGATTCATGGTACGTGCTGAGCATGAAAGTTTCTTTGAAGCAGATCCACAGCGCTCTAACCTGAAGTTCAATCGGCAGTGCGCCAGTCCCTCTGCTGTATCCCATCTGAACTTTACATTGCTTTGCTTATTAGTGGCATTCAGAATGCTTGATGTATTTTTCATCATTCACTCTGTCTGGTGCTGTAATGTAAATCCTATGGTCACTTTCCTTAGTGGAGGGGCTGCTTTTTCTGACTTTGAGGACACCAGCTGGAAAATACTTTACTTTTACCAGTGGAGGCTAAACTTTCTTCTGCAATAAGTTCTGTTTTTCCTGTTTACTTATATGTCTCTTACTCATTGCATGTAAATGAGGAATTAGCTTGCTTGACTCAAAGCCAAGTCTTTTTAAGCTATGCCTTGTTGAAGGAGAGTATCTAAGACTAAAAGGTGGAATTGATCTGCCAGTAAAAGTCTCTGTCGCCCCTATCATAAGAAAACAGTTGGCATCTGCTTCAGGGACGTTTCTGTAAGTAGGCACATGGAGGCTTAATATTTTGCAGTTGAGGGGAGCAGGTGTTGAATTTTCAACTTAGTGGGCTCTAATGCTTCCTTAAAAGCCTTTTGTTTCTTTTTGTCTTCACCATATGAGAAGTCTGACTAGCCCTAGAATGGGACCTCAGGTTTCCTCCGGTAGAATTTGGGCTCCACTGGCGTTAATCAGAGTTTTGGCATTGTCGTTAGTGTAACAATTACACATCTGCCACTCAACAGCCTGATTTAAATGCCCATATTTTTAAGCAAAGCTCACTAGAGTGAAAAGCTTTTGGTTGTCATTTCCTTAAAAGTGTAAATGTTTTTTAATAATATGTGGTCATGTAATTGTTACGTACAGTTGAAGGAAAAAATGGGAAGAGTGGAGGCCATACGGATGAGTATTGGGGAGGTACTCCTCAATGAAAAAGCTACTAGTTGCACTGAAGGTCTCCTAGGAAGATGCTTAATTCTGAGTAGATTCTTTGATCCCATGTGTTGCTAGTGAAACACGAGGCTAAGTGGGCCAGAGGAAAAAGGAAGACGTGGTAAGAGCACATTGAGGCAAGATTGGAAGAAAAACTTGTGATACTGCAGTCAGGAATACGCCTGTAGCTCATCTAACTTATGGACTGTATTCAAATTGATATAGCTAGCTCATGTATCCCTTACAATGAAAATATGGGCTTTAGGGGGCTGCCAAAAACTCTTGATACATGGCCACTCATCTGTTGTTTGGGCCAGCGCACTGTAATTGATACCTGAGCTAAGTAGGTTACAGGCAGATAGCATCTATATAACAGATTGCACTGCTGTGTAGAGATAGCTAGGCCATCTTAAAACATGTTATCACGGATACTGAAAACAGCCCTGGAATGCTATAGAGCTCAGGGTGGGCTAACTTAAAAGACTAGGTAAGAAAAATACACGTCAGTTGAGGAAATAGAAAGCAGTGGGGAAAAAAGTCTGCCCAAACCTAGCACATGGCTGAAATCTTACAGAGCTCAGGGTGGGTCCACTTAAGGGACTAGGGAAAAAAAAATACATCAGCTGAAAAAGTAGAAAGCAGTGGGGAAACAAAAAGTTTAACTAGCACCTGACTGAATTCTTACAGAAAGATTCAAAAAGGTAAAAAAAAGAAAAGGCGAACAAAAGAAAAAGAAGCATAACATTGCGAGGAAGAACTGTATATACAAGAAACAAAAACTGGGAACTAAAAAGCCCTGAAATTATTAAAATGGAGGGAAAAGAATAGATAGCAGGAAGTGAAAAATATGGAAAGTCCACACAGAATAAAGAAAGATAAGAAAGAGAACTGCGGAACCTTGTGAAAAGCATTTTGTTGTGAGTGTGCTTTGCTGCAGGACCTCAATTTTTTAACTTATTTTCAGTGTCTGTTGCTGGAGGAGCCAAAGCTTAAGGGCAGGAAAAACAGGAAAGCATTCCATTGAAATCAAATCTAAATCCAGACATGAGCCTGGTTTTCAACTTACAGCCCAACTCTAAATCCCTTTAAAGTTTGCTTGTCACTTAATTGCACTACAAAAACTTGGCAGCCTCCTCACATCACAATTCTAAGCTGTCAAAGTAAGTAAAAGTAGATATAAATCCCTTCTAACGTCTGTCAACTTTTAGAAACCATTTTCTAGCTGCAATTATGTACCGAGCAATAAGTTCATTGTGGCAGGTCATAAGGCCCAACTTTGCAAATTAAGGTCCATCAAACTTACTTGGGCCTTGTTTTATTAGGTGGCCTTTCTGGGACAATAAAACCTACCTTTGTTTATCATATCCGGAACTAGAGCCTTTGATCTTGGTTCAGTTTGTTTGAACTGACATATAAAGAAAAAGGTAATTAACTGAAAATGCTCTCAGCTGACTCTCAAGTGGCAGAAACCCTCTCAACTACACACAGAGGTGATGGCAAACTTTTTAACTGGGGTATTTTCTAGAGACGTCTGGGGTACATATTGCAACATAGAGCATTATAGTAGTCTCGTATCATCTTCCTGAGAAGCTACTGTAACCAAAAGGCCCTGTGAAGAAACCATAAGGTCTCAGATACCTGCTATGATATCACATAGAATATTGTGATTGTGACCTGTGTCCATCTAATTATTTACACATTAACACAAAGTTATTTTCCCATTGCATTGAAATTTTGTAGCATAAACGATGCCTTGTTGGCTAAATGAAGGAGGAAGTGTGGCAACAGAGGATTAAATAAGGGAAAGTTTTCTATAGTTTTGGTGAAAATGGCATTGAGATTCATGTTGGTGATACTACGCCACATATCAATAAAAATCCAGTTTCAAACCAAGGTTGCCGCCATAATTGGTGATGACCAGAGTGGGCTAATTCAGGTTATATATACTTGCACTACACCAACAGAACTGGAACAGGTTGCCCAGAGAAGCTGTGGCTGCCCCATCCCTGGGGGGGTTCAAGGCCAGGCTGGATGGGGCTTTGAGCAACCTGGTCTAGTGGGAGGTGTCCCTGCCCAGGACAGAGGGGTTTGAACTTGATGATCTTTAAGGTCCCTTCCAACTCTAACCATTCTGTGATTCTATGAATATAACTCTTCTGATTTTAATGACATTGCTTATGCTTTCTAGTGCTGCTTCTAGCACTTCCACTACGCCATTTACAGATACATCACATTATTTAATACGCTAGTGCCACAAGACAGTCAGCAATCTTCAGACCACCTATTAGTGGTTTGCTGAGAATGGAAATGCTGAGCAGAGGCCTGATTTTTATAGTGAGAGGAGAGCTCAGTTCGCTTGGATTTTGTTTTTCAGCTGAGTTATTTTTAAAAGGTAGTTGTTTGAACCTGGAGAAATTCAGCCCTGGAAATATATATATATATATACACACACACACATAAATAAACCTGAATCTTAATGTTTTCATAGAAATAGTGGGTTTCTTCCCTGTGTGCTTTTTGAAAGAAATTGTTACAGGTACTTATATGGGTTGTGTGTTGCTATGGAAATATTAGGAAAGGGTAAGCAAAGAAGAAGGGCAATTCTGTTTATAAAGAAAACAGAAAACTGGTGAAAGGAAGAAAATATAATTATCCTCATTTTACAGCTGAGAAATTTCAGCACAACAAAGATAAAGAGCCCAAGTGTTGTGGAAATCTATCAATCCTTTTAGGTTCACCTGTCATTTAGGCATCGTTCTGCCTGCAGGGTATTCACAGAACATCTACAAATCATTACCTTCCCCTCACCCTCTACCTCTTACCTGCTTCTGCATTCAGGTGTGCTTCTTCATCACTGTTGTCAAAACTCACTTCTGTAAAAAGGCCCCGGAGTCACCCCACCACCCTCACTCACTTCTAAAGAAATATCGCAAGGCTCAGCGATCGATAGGAGAACTCGTTCTGGAAAGAAAAGAGTAGGAGCCACCAGCAATGAGATGTCGCTTTCTGGCCCCACTGAATGTCACAGCATGGATGTGGGCCATCTGTTCATAATGTGTCACAGCAGCTATACAGCTTGATCACTGCTGTTGTTCCAGAACTGACAGTTGAGGAAATGGGTAGGTCATTTATCTCTTAAAGACCTGGGAGTCCTGGTGGACAACAGGATGACCATGAGCCAGCAATGTGCCCTTGTGGCCAAGAAGGCCAATGGTATCCTGGGGTACATCAAAATGAGTGGTCAAGGGTGTTATCCTCCCCTTCTACTCTGCACCGGTTAGGCCCCATTTGGAGTACTGTGTCCAGTTCTGGGCTCCCCAGTTCAAGAAGGACAGGGAATTGCTGGAGAGGGTACAGCAAAGGGCTACAAAGATGATTAGGGCCCTGGAGCATCTCTCTTATGAAGAAAGGCTGAGGGACTTGGGTTGTCTTAGTCTGGAGAAGAGAAGACTGAGGGAGATCTGGTCAGTGCTTATAAATAATTAAAGGCTGGGTGTCAAGAGGATGGGACCAGTCTTTTTTCAGTGGTGCCCAGTGAGAGAACGAGAGGTAACATAAGAAGCTCCATCTCAACCTGTGGAGGAACTTCTTTACTTTAAGGATAGCAGAGCCCTGGAACAGGCTGCCCAGAGAGCTGGTGGAGTCTCTATCTCTGGAGACATTCTAAACCTGCCTGGACAAGTTCCTGTGCAGCCTGCTCTAGGTGGGCCTGCTCTGGCAAGGAGGTTGGACTGGATGACCTCCAGAGGTCCTTTCCAACCCCATATTATTCTGTGATTCTATGATTCTTCAGCCTTGACAGCAAATTCTCTGCTTTCTGATTGTCAAGAGTGAGAGTCAGAAACTTGTCCATGCCACTAGGAAGAGGTTAGAACTGAAAAGAAGTTCAAATTTAAATAGTGATGTGACTAGAGCCTTCACATTCCTTCTCACTCCTGTCAGGCATTCCTGACCCTTGCACTCTGCAGTTGATCAGTGCCTGAGTCTGGATTCAAGCTGATGTTCAGGGTCAGCAGAAGCTGGCTCAGAGACATCAGCTGAGCAATGCATCAGGAGAGGAGAGCGGAAGAAATGCAGTAGGCAGGGGCTAACCCCATTACGTGTGCAAGAAATCAAGTACTTCAAGCACCAACCCAGATGGTTTGGTACCACAGTTCCTGGTTAGAGCAAGGACCCTGAAAAATCAAATCCAACAAAAAACCTTCTCTTTGTCAGAATCCAGTTCCAGTAGGCAGACAAGGGAATTGTTCCTCAAGAACAGAGTAGAAGGAACAGAAATTGTTCCTCAAGAAGGGAGTAGGAGTGGGCCCTCTGCCCATGCTCTTTGCAACTGCTTTGCCAGACAGCCTCTGAGACAGAGGACAAGCTCTTCCTAAAGCCAAGAACCCATACTCTGATCCAGGACCTGGTGACTAGAACTGTGGTCATAACAGCTCTAACTGTGGCATAACCAACCCATGCCATAACCATGTCTGTACATCCTCCTCTGAAGAGGAGCATATTGCTCCTGGTATGAAAAAGTTGGTGGAAACCCCCCACCTGACTGAGGATTCTGGAATGAGGAAATGAGCAACTTCTCTCTTTGGTCACAGGGCTGGATGTCAAGAAACGTCTCGGAAGGACACACTGATTCCACACTTAGAGAAGACACCTGCGTCTCACTTCCATTACACTTCCACCACAATTCCATACCACATGACGATCATCAACTAGCCTCCTGATATTCTTTGGTCTCAGCTGTCCGCTCTTCCTTTCTCTACATGTTGTGCAATTCTTTTGTAATAAATCCTTTGTTTCCTTGAATTTCACTCAGTCCAGGTATGCCTTTCTTACTGGAGTTATGCTCGTCTTATTTCTTAGGAGAAAGAGGATGGATTAGGCATTTAGTGAGAGGGATTGGCCAGGAAGAGAGGACAAATATCATCCAAATAACTCGGACTGAGTCATAGACTGAGCCAGGACTGAGACCAAAAGGACACTTAGAGCCTTTTTCACCTAAAACTTGAGGCATATGAGGCTTTCTACATACTCAGCAAGGAGCGCCTCACAGAAAAGATGTCAAGGAGTGTCCGTATGTGAAATGTAGGAAATTGGAGTTGGTAGAAGGTCTTTGCATTTCTTCCCAGGACTTGTTAGGTGGTGTATGTCACTAATGTATTGACTTGCCTCAGAAGCCCATCTGTCATCTCCTACTACATGTGTGGATAGAAATCCACAGCACTCTCATATGCCCTGCCCCCACTGAACTCAGAAATCCTTATTGCTTTCTTTCTAACTCACAAAACTATCCATAGCCTTGCTCTTAGCCACAAACTAGGGTGTCACCTACGGCTTCTGCCAGCCATCACCATCCGAATAGCCATTCCATGCTAATCTCATCTGGGAAAATCCTGTACTTGTTATGTCATGTCTCTCCCTGTTTACTAATCTACCAGCCAAGACAAGCCCTTAGGGAATCAGTGCTTTCATCTGGTGTTCAACTCTCCTTTCTACTTCAGGAATGTCAGATCTAATCTGGTAGGATAGAGTAATTATAATTCAAGTATGACCAAAAATAAGGACCTTAAGGACAGCAGCAGAGGAATATAAATATCTTGGAAGTAAGAGAAACACCATGATAGGGCTTGGAGGCAAATCTGAGTTGCCAAGGTTGTCAGAGTTTTGTGTGTTGAGCATGTGTGAAGGGCCACCTGAAAGGTGTAAGAAGCTTTAGAATTCTAAATCTAGATGTCAACATAATACGAATGCCAAATGACTGACAGGAGTATATGAGCATGAGGAAGGAAAAAAGAATAGGCAAATGAAGCTTAGATGCCAGCACAACCTGAGATGTGTCACAGGGCTGAATCCCAGGTTGAATGACTAAGTTAGTTCCCAAAGGCAGTTGTAAAATCTGTAATGCAGCCAAGGACTGAATCTATCACCTGAATTCCAATTCTTCATCTTCTACAGCTGCAGCCTAATCCTGCCTCAAAGTCATCCTGCAGACTGTAAGTCCTCTTAAGTGAGCTACTATAGCTGATAACTTCTAAAAAAAGCTATTTAGTAAACCAGGTACTTACATGCTATATTTTTCTAGTGTTGTCCTTGAAAAAAGATAAAATTATGTCAACATAGGACGTGTCGATACAACCAGGTGTAGGCTGTTTGAGTGTGACTTGGGTGAGAAAAACTTCTCCTTGGAAGTGGTGTAGCTTCTTTGTCTTGGCTATCATTGATCCCGAGTCTCTGCCACGGTGGGGAGGCAGGATGGGGCAGCCCTGGCTTGCAGCTATGCAGCTTCTGAGCCTGAATTGGCTTTTTTGGGTGAAGTTCTGGCAGTGGGTGTGGATGACTGGCTACACCCGAATAAATACTCAAGCATCGCTGCAAGAAAAGTTGTAAGAGTTAAAAGGATAAATCATGAAGGTGGGTTTGACTCCTCATTTCCATTCCTAATCTAACTTCCTTAGTGAGCAAAATTCAGATTCTTAATCCCAAATATTCCATGTTACTGAAGCTGATTATGGGGGCTGCAGTTTACATTCCTTGCTCTACAAATACATTGATTTAAATTCTAATAGGAAAACTTGAGGATGTTTCAAGTCTTTTTTAAACTCTGATGTCTATTATGCCTTTTGGTTATTACAAGATAGAGGAGAAAAGGATGAAAACTAAAAAGGATGAATAATAGCTTGAAAATACTTTAAAGTGTTCTAGAATGTAAAAAAAAAATCGATGTTTGATTACATTTCATGGGCAATACATACAGCATGCTGTTCATTGCTTTAGCTACATACTGATTTTTCTAGCTTCTAGCAATCAAAGAATTTAAGAAGAAAGAGTGTCTTGTGGTACTTTTTCTTCTTGAGGTTGCTGAGAAGATAGAGCGACTGGTCCAACATTACCAGTTTGCTAAGATCACAAGGAATTGTAATATGGGTCAACTGTTGGGACAAATAATGCTGCAATTGCTTTAGCAGGTGAAAAAAAACAGAAATTGCAGAAGTGATTCTGTGTGCATATATATATGTGTGTGCTCGCACACCTGGAACAGGGCAGGTGGGTAGAATGCAACTGCCAGGGGCAGAAAAGGGGGATATGGCTTATCTAGGAAATGTGTGATTTGATGCAGCAAGAAGCCATTCTATGACGTTTACTTTAAAACAAAACGAAGGGGATCCTGACAGTTAGGAATCTTTGATGTGGGTTTGGAGCTTGTGTATCAGTAAATATGTAGGAGCCTCTCGAGTTATACCAATTTGGAAAGGGATATGTAGCAATTTAAGTGCTTCATTTGCAGAAATGATACACATCACTACTCACTATGGTTAAACAAGGATGTGGCTGCTTTGGAAAAGCTTACTCAAACTTATCTCCGCTCTTAATGTGGTTCAGTTGAATTATGCTTTGTGAGAAAATGGAAAGACTCGACCTGTGGCTCCAGATTAAATCTTTCCAGTGCCCCAAACCATACGTACTTAGTTTATTCTTTGATACAAAATTGTTAACTTCTATACGAGACGATGAAAAATGTCCTGGTCATGCCTTCCTTCGTTAGGTAATATACCCTAAAAGAGAGATGTGGGAAAACCTGAATAAAGTGGCACCTTTCTGCTAACATCTTGCTACAGAGGTCTGCAACAGAAGATCCATGCACAGGAATATCAGAAGGAATTTTGGGGTTGCTTAACACAAGAAAGCTTGAGGACCAGACCTGCTCTGCTCATATTCAAAGGAAAACAAGTCAGGGGCAGGAGTGTACTTCGGCTTTAGAACTGAGGAGGGAGGATCAAATACAGAAACTGAAGTAAAATAAAAAAAAATATAGTCATGGTTGCTTAAAGGAGAAAAGATCTTCTTCATCCACCCCCACATTTGTGTTATTCATGTGTGACATAAAAGCACAGATTGCCAGTTAAAGGAGGCAGTTAAAGGGAGTAGAAATAGGAGTGTTTTCTTTTCTACAGGAAAGAAGAATTACACCCAGTTCTAATATTAAAAATATTTAACCAGGAAATAAGTATTTCACTTGGCTCTTTGCTGAGAGGGGAGAAGAGAGTCCTTTTTGGCATTAGCACAGTCAGGAGAACCTGAAAGGTTAAGTAGACATAAATTCCTGAGAGGTAACAGTGTGATACGGGCCTATTGAGAGTATAGCAATGTGATGCTAGAATATTCTCAGCAGTGCTGTTACAGAGCATTTGCTGTGTTAACATTACCTTGGACTATAAATCGATGTATCTTTTGCTGTCTTTTACTACGTATTTTAGTTTGTATTTGCGTTGTATGCTTCCACTGTGTATTCCTGTTGCATATTTTAATAAGATATATAATTCTGCCACAACAAAAGCAAATGCAATAAAGCTTGACTGATTGATGCTGCTTGTATATTTTAGACTGGCATTGGAAATCAGGCTGAATTTGCAATTTGGCAGTAAATGAATATTGATACAAAACCTATTCATGCAACACAAAGCTTGTTACTCTGTATTCTAGTAGTGTTTTCTTTACTTGTTTGGCTGGGTTTGAGATGTCTCTTAACCCATCTAACTGGGAGAATAGGAGTGAAAATACTTCTGAAAGTTGCAGGATGTAATGGTTCTGAATGATTAAAAATAGAAGCACATAAAAAGCTATTCTTTGGAAGCTGGATTTTTTACCGTTCCTGCTTTATGTCCTTTTAGTATGATATCCGATGTCACATGCAAATTGTACTTGAGTCTTGAAAATAAATGCTTCATTCTTTTTTACCATCTTTTAGGGAGAGGGATGGGTTTCACTTCATGGCTCGTTTGATATAATTGTATGGTATCAAAGCAAGGGTTATCTGAGGTGGGGAAAGAGAACGATTGTGCATTTCCTTAAAAAGAGGTTCCTTTTAACCTCCTCCTCAGAGACACAAGACAGTGTCAACTTCCCTAAACCTATGCAGGCAGCACTGTTTGCTATGAGGAGATGGAAAGATGCCTAAAGATATTTACTCTTAAGGGCAGGAGGAAGGAAAACCCTACAGAAACACTTCAGTAACAGGAAAGGTAGTAGCATCTCCTGAGTAGATTTTAGGAAACTTATGAAAAAATAAAAATAATGGTAATAACATTGATCTTTGAAAAAGCTATTCCCCTCTTAAGGTACAAAACAATGTGTCTATCTGTGCTGATCTGGCGTAATAAACAGCTTCCTAACACCCCTGCATGGGTTTCTCTGTTCTTTCTCTTTACCTATAACCCTCAACCCCGCCCGCTGTTATTTACCCATAAATTTCTTTGATGGGCAGGGATGTGTATCAAGAGTCCCAGATTTACATTCGATATAAATCTCTGGAGCCCTGATTATTAAAAAAAAAAAAAAGGCATTCAGAGCTTTTTCCTTCCTCAAACACTGGGTTTTGAAATGTGTCTGGGTGGGAAAGGACATCGGTCTCTCCCTGTTAATAGCAGCTGTCTCCTTTGTGACTCCTCTGCTCCCTTTCCTTGCTCGAACATTTCAGACCTTTGAGTGCTGAATGAGCAAAATGACTGAATTAGATAATACTCTGCGATGTACCAGATTTCAAGTAATTAGGAAAAAAATAGGCATGAGATTCAGCTAGCACACTAATACTCTCTAAAAGCATGCCGGCTCACATACTAAAAGTCATTGCTAACACTGGCATGCCCTCGGTGTGAGCAGTAACAGGCCTATGAATAAAAAGAGGTTGATTAGCTATTCCTGAAGAACGTCCAGTTATTGGTTGAGCTGATCTGGGTAAGGGTAGCATACAGTTCTAACAATTCTTCTTCATCAAAGCATGGTAGCTGTAGGAATATCAATGAATTGAATCAAATCTATTTCATTTCTCCCTCCTGAATTAGAAGTTCTTTAAGAAGTTTCAGGAGAAGCATCATAGTATTTGGAAGCAAAAAGAAAAGTTGTATAAGATGCTTTGAAGAAGAGTGAGGATCCCCTACCCAGCTGCATCTCATTTTGGAGATCTCTTGAGCACTTCTAAGTCCGTGTTGCAATTTCTTATCAGGGAGAGCCCCGCCTTGGTGCCAGCCTCACGCCTTCTGCGTGAAAATTAGACTTTGATGGGACACATGCCTTTGCCTTTATATTCAGTATATTTTCCCATTTATATTACTGGACCAACAAAACATGGCGTGTCCCCCAGCTGCGTATTTAAGCAGTTAAAGAGTTAAAGATAATTTGATCATGTTTTATCTTTCTGAACAGTTAAATTTCAAGGACCAAGAGGGATAGCAAGAAAGGCTCACTAACCTTACCCAGATGTTTGCTTAAAAATGAGAGAAAGAAGAAAGATCTGATAATTGATGAAGAAATAGTCCATTTCCGGCACCTGAAGTGGAAGGGCTGGGAGACTAAATGCTGATGGTGGTGACCATAATATGTCAGAAGGTGAAAAATCTTGATTTTCTTATTTAGCCTCTGCTATGGCCGATAGCAAGAAGAGACTCCTAAACCAAGTATTAAAATGAAAACCTTGTGCTTTTATCAAATATTTGCAAGTTATGTTAAAAGGTGGAAATGCTAGATGATCTGAAGTATTATGCTTGTCTGATTAAAAGACCAGAATAAAACAAACCCTGGTTAAAATTTCCGTAAAGTATGATACTATATCAAATAGACACCCAACTACCAAAATGTTTTTATTGGAGAAAATAATTGATTTCATGAATTTTAATAGGACATTGACACACTGATCAATAATGTTACATTTAATGTTTTCTCTTTCACCAACACTTCAGTGTTGTCAGTTGACCTTTAATGGAGATTCAATGATGCAAAACGGCTCTTCTGTAGAATTCAATGTAATGAGACTGAGCCTTCTAAAAGCTCAAATGACATCCTCAAGTTCAGCTAATGAAAAGTGATCCTGAATTATCTTGCATCATGCAAATATCAGAAGAGAGAATTTCCTTTACCTACAAAACCCCTGGCTGTTGTCTCTGATTGGCAGATTCCAATCAGTACTGGCCTTATTAATTATCCTCAGGTTTTCTTGCTGCTAAACTGAGCCAAGAAAACATTTGAAACTTCAACAATGCCCTTGATTGTCATGGTAGGAATAATGGACCTGAAAGTTAGATGCTATCAAGATGGAGATTTACAAACTTGATTTTTCACAATGAAGTGAAGAAGACGGTGTGAACGCTGATAAGTGCGGGGGTGAGGATGCGGGTTGCATTGTAATGTTGCTTATCTCGTTTATCCTGCAGGCTTAATATTACCAAGCCCAGTTCTTGGCCGAGGTACGGATGGTTTATGTCACATTACAGGGAGGATTTAGCTGCAAAATTAATAACTTCAGTGTAGGACATCCCCCTCATGCAAGGTGAGCCCTATGTGTCTATACACTGGAGTGGCTCCAGCTCTCTCCCCAGTCCATGTTAAACAGAGAGTGAAGCTGAATTTGTGCATCTCAGATTCTGTAACTGATTTCAAAGGTAGCTTGCTTTGCATATAACGATCCACTCCAGAGTGGCCTGGAACTGGTGAAGGCTGGGGTTGTTTTGTATCATGTCTCCTTCCTTTTGACTTTTGCTTTATGATTCAAGGTACAAAGGAGACCAGGAATGCACAAGGCTGTCTCCCATTGGCAGGCAGTGGGTCCTGCTATGAAAATTTGAGATGGCTGCGGAAATTGTTAGCAGGTTTTTAGAGGTCTTCAGAAACCATTTCCAGAATGTGTGACAGATTTCCAATATTGCAGCTGAGTGACAGGTACATGTCAGACTGCGGTGTTTTGAACTGTATTTGAACTTTTAGATTATTTCTTCTGTCTTCCTTGGGATAGTAGCAGAGGCTTTGATACATTGGAAAAAGGGCTTTGAGAAGGGAAAATGCTTATATACTTAGGTCGCAGCAACATTTTTATCATCTAAGCTCCATGTAATCATAAAGGCTGCATCACAAAGTCAGAGCAGATCTACAGAGGGAACAGTTGGTGCTGATGTCTGCACAGACTGTGTCACTCTGGACTAGCTTTTGTCTGGACTGGCAGACTGAGCAAGTTTAGCAGTAGCAGTTCTTTAAATGCTTTCCCTAGGGTCATCTTCTGCTTTATCCTCATCATGGAGGAATCCAGTTTGAGAGGATTTTGTGATGCCACAAGTATGGCAAGTGGGAGAAGATGGGGAGAGTTGCTTCAAAACTACTGATCCAAACTACGAAGCTACTGTGAATGCACCTGGAGACTTCTAATATGTTTCTCTCCCTCTAACTCCAGCTCCCATATACAGTTGTATGACCTGCAAAAGAGTAAGCAAATCCTATTATTTCCTGTTATAATTTGCTCTTTTAAAAGTTTGCTACATAAAGATATTAGTTTCGTACTGGTGCTGAAAAAAATATGTAAAACATATGAGTTAAGCAAATTTTTAAAAGTTTAGGTCTCTATTTGTTGCTTAATTGGTAGCAAACAGTATATTTGGATTTATAAATAAGCATTCACAAATAAGAGTTTAATGAGATTTGAAAGACATATGAAATGGCAAGAACTAGTTAAGGTGAACATAAGGTAAACAAGGTAGCTCTCAAGGTTGAAGCTGTGACACCTAAGAATTTGCTTGATGATGAATGAAACATCCCTACATTTTATCATGCTGTATCATGGGAGTAATGCATGTCCTTGCATAGCCAGCTTCTTTGGTCAACTGGGACGCGGGTTTCTTTCATGATCTGCCACTGGAGGGAGATAACATGGGGAGTACTTTTCCTTCATTCTCTTCTGTGCTTTCATGCAAGAGACAGAAATTTCAATTCTGTGATTCCATAAAAAGGTTAGGGGCGGACCTCCTGGAAAGCACTTTTAAGGAGAAGGATCTCAGGGTCCTGGTAGATAGTAAAATATCCCTGAGCCAGCAATGTGCCCTTGTCACAAAGAAGGACGATGGAATTCTGGGCTGCATAAGAAAAAGTGTGGCCAGTAGGTCACAGGAGGTCATTCTCCCCCTCTATTCCATACTAGTGAGACCACAACTGGAATACTGCATCCAACATTCCAGTTCAAGAGAGACAGGGAACTACTGGAGAGAGTCCAGCATAGGGCAACAAAGATGATTAAGGGATTAGATTCCTGTATGAGGAAAGGCTGAGAGAGCTGGGACTCTTTAGTCTGGAGAAGAGAAGGCTGAGGGGAGACCTTAATAATGCTTGGAAGTATCTGAAGGGTGGGTTGAAGGAGGATGGAGCTGGACTCTTTTCAGTGGTTCTCTAGAGATCCCTTCCAACTCTGACAATTCCATGTTTCCAAGGTGCAATCTCTGCACTTATTTTCTTATTAGACCATATCTGGTCTTACATGAGGAAGTTTCCTGAAAATTTGTTGAGGACTAGGCCCATTATCAGTATAAATATGTATAAATACATGCATGAATTGGCAATACAACAAAAATTCACGAAACAGGTGGTGCCCAAAAATATACAGGTCCAAGACAGCAGAGTGCAAGACAGCATTTTAAATGAAGCTAAAATGGCATAGTGAGCTGACAGAAAAGGTAATCCCATCAACCACAGACATTTATGTTCTTCTGTAAAATGCAGAGTGCTTTGACAGCATTCCCAGAATGCAGTGGATCTACAATGTGTCTTAGTAGTAATAATAACACTTTAGATCCTACAGTCAGGCTTTTATAATGCACTACCTGCTTCAGAGCAAGATTAACATACATCTAAGATCATAATAAAAGTAGATATGATCCTATTAACTACAGAACAGCCTAATTCAAATCTAAGCCAAAACATCCATGGACATTAAAAATTAGTGTTAAATGTTGTTCCTTTTGACAGAATAAATAGTATGAAATATTTTTTCAAAGGTGCAGGGACTTAGGGGTATTAAACAAGTGTTTTTTTGCAATAAAATGTTTACTAGCCATGATTCTGCATGTATTTTACTTGGCAACAAAATGCAAGGGTGGTACATGGGCTGTTAAATGAGTGTATACACTGTATAAGGAGAAATATTTGTGCAAATTAGAATTTCTCTCTGTGTTCTTCTTAAAATGAAAAACAGAAGAAATACGTTTTCTTGCCTTCAGGATAAATGGTACTCCACAACTTGATATCCCATAATTGTATTTGTTACTATGCATAGTGTTTAATTAGCATGGCTCTTGGTACAGCACACATATTGAAAGAACATACTTAGACTCAGTATTTTCGAGGCAGAATCAAGATGATTCATCAGGTCTATTCATGTACGGTGAGTAGATGATGAGCTCTTCTAACTTGGCTCAAGTCGCTAATCACGACTCTCAGTTTCTCTCCCCTTTAGGAGCATTTCGCTTCATATTGAAAAAGGGGGAACCAAACCCCTTGCTGGTGATGCCAGATGGATGGGAATATTGGTGACTACTCTTATTTTAAAAAAATGTTGTCACCCAGACTGCTAGGTGCATGGGAGGCTAGTGTCAAAAGAACCAGGCGTACCCCAGTGAGGTCCTCAGCACCAGTGAGTAGAGCCTACACTGGCACATAAATAAGCAAGTTTCAGCGGGACCAGTGAAGTTAGGCCAAGTCACATCAGCTCAGCATCCAGAACGGATAAAACACTGTATGCTTCGTACAGGTGCTGTCTGATGTGAAATTGCTGCACGCTACCTCCTTTGCCACTGGTGATACATGAGCCTGTTGAAACCTTTTGCAACACTGAGCTTTTAGAAGGTCTACAGGTAAATCATACCAGGTCATGGAGGCTGGTTTCCCACCATAGTGGATTTGCCTACGGTGCAAGGATACAGAGGCTCAGAAAGAATATTCTGGAATCTGACACAGTGGAGTAAATGGGAAGAATGTGTAGCAATGAGATTTTATGTAAAAGCAGAGATTGTTACCCAAGTTGGCAGCTGTAATTTTTTGCTAGAAATATTTTAGCATTCCCAGTTACAGGATCAGAGTACTGGAGAGCATAGCACTACTCTGAATTTACATTGTCTTTTGCTTTCTTTATAGATTACTATAACATACGTTATTCGGGACAGATAGCTAGTGGCTATTGTATTTTTGTACACTTATTATACTTTTGGCTTAACAAATAGACATCGATATCATACACCGCGGTATTCTGTAGAGAGTTGAAGTGGTTTTGGTCTGAAACCACAGACTGTTTTAATAGTAAGTCTCCATTTGGTTCTGAAGGAGGAATTTTCTTTTTGCTTGTCACGGTTAGTGACTCAAACCAACTTAGAGTGGTGCTGCAAGAGAAGAGATTGGATTGCTCAACATAATTTCTTTCAAAATCCTACTTAGTAAAGAGTCATATGTCCTTATGTTCCTGTTGGCTTAGGAAAGAAACTGATACTGTGCAAACCTTTACTGGATCTGGTCTGTGAATAAAATTGGTTTACTTGGATTTATTCTTTCCCGGTGTTTCTAATGCTAACTCCCATCCTGCTATCATAGTTAGCTTTCCTCTTTGGAGACAGATTACTCAATTATAGCAGAAATTCCTCAAAGCTGTGAAATTAATCCCTGCCAGAGGACAGTGGGCTGTCATTGCCATCGTCCTTCAGGAAGTATTACTGCCAGTGTTTCTGTTTTTTTATTCATGTTTGTTATTAAGATAATACCCACCCATTTATGGACAGTCTGGCTACAAATTCTGTGGCTTGGCCTCCCTTCCAAAGTGGTTTCTGACTTTGCCATGTCACTGAATACCGGGGGAAAGGATTATACCTCTAAAATCCTACCCTGTTGCATTTTGACTTTCCTGAAGTAAACAATTTGTGAACTATCTGAATGTTGCTGATGGAAATGCCCCCTTTCTGGTTTGTTACTCATTTAGACACAGTCCAAATAATTTAATCTTGGGACTGTGGTTATGCGTTTCCTGGGTGATGTGCTTAACAAGGCTATAATGTGATAATTTTTTAAAAAGAGAAAGCCGAACTCTTTCAGCCTAAATGCTATTTCCATTTAACATGATGGAAAAGAAAACCCACTTCTCTTCTGTATGACCAAACTACCCCTCCAAGCCCCACAGAGGAAGTAATCCTACCATTGCAGGAGTCCCCCTACGGGGCAGGCTGTTACAGCTCTGTAAGAGATGTGCTAAGAGTCGACCCTAGTGATTCCCGGTCTTTCCAACTTTCTTCTACCTCTGCTTTGCAGGACGGAGAGATTCGTTTGATTACAATGATTGTAGCAAGGTTAATTAAGAGGTCAGCTGGTAAGGGGAAGTGATGGTGCCTCTGTACTTGGCACTGGTGAGGCGTCACCTTGAGCACTGCATTCATTTCTGGGCCCCTCACTTCAAGAAGGTCTCTGAAGTGCTGGAGTGTGTCCAGAGGAGAGCTACCAAGTTGGTGAGGGTTCTAGAGAACAAGTCCCATGAGGAAAGGTTGAGGTAACTGGGCATGTGCTCTTTGGAGAAGAGGAGGCCGAGGGGAGACCTCATTGCCCGCTAGAATTACCTAAAAGGAGGTTTTGGAAAGGTATGTGTTGGCTTCTTCTCCCTAGTGAATAATGACAGGACCAGCAGAAATGGTCTGAAGTTAAGGCAGGGGAGATTTAGATTAGATCTTAGGAAGAATTACTTTACTGAAAGAGTGGTCAAGCACTGGAACAGCCTGCCCGGGGAGGTGGTGGAGTCATCATCCCTGGAGGTATTTAAGAAACGTGTATATGTGGGACTAGAGGGCATGCTCTAGTGGCTGAGGTGTAGGATTTTTTTGTGCGTGGATGCTTGGATTTGGTGATCTCAGAGGTCCTTTTCAACCATGAAGATTTTGTCATTCTGTGGTCTCCCACACTGAAATACCTATATTGGATTGGCTCAGAAAAGCTGCGTTGGCCCTGAGAAAGGCAGTACTGGGAAGCTATGAGTAGGAAGGTAAGTTACACCTTGGAAGTATAGCAGAGCCTGATGAGGTCTAGATTTTCAAGTACAGATATCATAGGGGAAAGGAGACACCTACAGCTTTTATTGTGACTGGCTGGGTTTTTATGTTGTTACTTGGGGTTTTTTGGTGGTGGTCATTGTTTTTTCCTTTGTGTTGTTTTTGCTTGAGGTTTTTTTGGGGGAGTGTGGAACACAGGGGTTGTTATGCTGTTGTCTGGCATTTTCTCTGATATCCTGAAAAGAGTTTCTGAATTTACTGCAGCCACACTGAGTGTTTAGTCAGGTCCTCGGTTTTGGTTGTTGAAGATTTCTGTCCATCACATAGGCAGCTCCTGTCAGTCATCCATCAGCAAATTATTTCATAAAGTACCTATAAGGCATAATTAAAATCTTGTCAAGATATTTCCTTCCTGAGTCACCCACAAGAGTAATTAAGTAGCTAAAAATTATGACTAGAAAGTACTGCTGCTATGCAGGAGCCAGACACACAGCGTTTAGGTACTGAGTTCTTTACAGTAGGAAGAGGATCCTGGCAGTTCCCTGACCACAGTCACAGTGATTTTCTTACTTTCTGACTGATTTGCTATTTAGTCTTTTACAGGAGGTAGAAAAGCCTCAGGGGGAACAATCATGAGGAAGCCATTTGCTAGCTAGATGACACTGCTAAGTGATTAGTTCAAGCCACCTTTTGCTTTTTTTTAATGAGGCAAGTAGTTAACTCAGGGTGAGGGCTCACAACCATGTGAAGGAAATACTATTTTTTTTTTTTCCTAGATCAGCATCAAATATGCAAGTGTGTCTGAGGACCTACAACAGCAAATTTTTTGTGAGATTCTGATGGGTAAAAACGGATATACTTAAAACAGGTCTGGGAATCACAGAATTTCTCTGAAATTGTCTTCAAAGTATGTTCCTCTGCAAATAGAGTAGGAACTAGTCCTTTTATGTAAGTGACAGCAGACTTTTACTAGCGACAGCACTTGGTTATGGCTGTGGGTATTTGCTTCCCCATCCCAAATGAAGCCCCAATCAGCTGGCTGCTGTCAGCTCTTAGCTTCTCTGGAGCTGTTCTAATTTGTGTTAGGTTTCAATATTTACTATATCTGCATGAGAAAGAAAAAACACCTGGCTACATCCCAGTAGATACAGGTAGTCACATGAAATATAAAACCTTATACACCAATTCCTATTTCAGAGGCTGCTTATATTCTATAGTTTCTAGATAAAGATACAGCATAAAATTAGCCCTTAATATAGGGACAGAACCCAGGTCTTTGTCCGAATTTCTAAAGTGTTAGGCTAAAATGCATATTTTCTGATCTACCATAAAGAAATTTGAAGTCTCTTCTGCAAAAAAATTCCTACTCTAACAGGAAGAAAGAAAAGGTTGTCTCCTGTGTCTCTCTTGGTTCTTAAATGTCTACAGTTCACCGCAGGTAGTTGACAGATATCCCAGACATCCCGGGAAGGTGGGACTGAATCTCACTAGAAATTCTATTAAAGGGAACACTGGATTTGGAGTTCTTTACATTTTGGATGAGTGCTGTAAGTAGCGTGTCCCCTCTCTACCGTAATTTTTGGATGTCCATTCTAGTTGTCATATACTCCTTAATTTGCAGACTGTGATTCAGTCTAACTTTAAATTTATTCCATTTCTCACAAATTTCAGTGTTGGCTTTTCATTATGTATATCAGGACTTAAGAAAGACATAAAGAAGGTGATGGACTACTAACAGATTTGTTTACAAGGGAGAAACACTGAGTATTTTTTGCAAAATGTTTTATTTGTGAGTTAGTTGTACATCCTTGATTTTGATCTTCCTCAAGTCTTGCATTACGCATTTTATGCCTTTGAGTGTAGGCTGCTGGGAAGAGCTGTATGTATGTGTCCAGTTTTGGGCAGTTCAATACAAGTGAGATCTGGAGGTGGTGGAGTGAGTGCAAAGGAGGGCAATGAAGCTGACGAAGGGCCTGGAGAATAAATCTTATGAAGAGCAATTGAAGGAGCTGGGACTGTTTAGTTTGAGGAAGAGGAGGCTGAGGGGAGACCTCATCGCTCTCTACAACTACTTGAAAGGACATTGTAGAAAGGTTGGTGCTGGTCTCTTCTCACAGGTAATTAGCGATAGAATGAGAGGGAATGGCTTCAAGCTGCAACAGGGTAGGTTTAGACTGGATATTAGGAAAAACCTCACAGAAAGCGTGGTCAGACACTGGAATAGGCTGTGGTTGAGTCGCTATCCCTGAATGTGTTTAAGAGTCATTTAGATGCGGTCTTGGGGGATATGGTGTAGAGGAGAACTTTGTAGAGTAGGGCTGATGGTTGGACTCGATGATCCCAAGGGTCTCTTCCCAACTTGAATGATTCTATGAATGTATGTGTTCAAGTGAAAATCATACGCTATAGAAACCAAGATGCTAAAAATTTATAAAGCATTTCCCTTTGCTTCTGAGTGGATGGCAACAACTGTTTGGCAGAGCACAGCAGATGTTCCCAGGTGTTAAGGGCAGGAGATGAAAGTACAGGTTTTTTAGATACAGAGAAAAGTGAAGGGTACTAAGAAAGATATTTGTGTTTGATAGAATACTTTGTGGATTTGCTCGGTGTAATTCACATGGCATCAGTCATTCTTCAGTCTCAAAACATACACTTGATTCTTCAAGCTGCACAGTGAGTAGTACAAACCGTTTGTTACACTTCTCTAAAGAAATGGTTTCAAAGTAAGTAGCAACAAAAACAAGTCCCGAGTGTTTATTTTTCTAAAGTGTAAAGTTAAAATGTTATTCTTTACTGTGGGCATGTTTTGCCCCCCCCACCCTGATAATTTCACTGGTCAGACAGTGTCTCCCACTGATATTTGCTATTGTTATGGTAATCATACTTATCCGAGTGTTGCCAAAGCTGTGGCTGTGTAAGCATTTCCTAGAAAATGACATGAGGGAGGCTCTTGGTCGGGCTTTGGTCTGTAAAACTCATAAAGCTCATAAATCATAAGCACAGCGTCCTTTTCATACTGTTGTTGAAGCAACAGTGACCCGGTGAAATTCCAGAACCTCTCCTAAGGGGAAGAGTTGCCCTTTTAACCTCTTACACATGTTAATTCATGCGTGGAAAAAACCTCACGCTAATATTATTAGACTGCAAGCAAGTGAGAAAGTAGCCACCCGACTGTCTGCTGTCGTTCAGTGGCTGCACAAACCACTGTTTCTTCTTCACAGTTCTTCTCTGCGGCAAGTACCAGTTGCTGTGAAATCATAAAGGGTGTGGGCAGCCCTTGGGCTGTCATTAAGGTGTTTCCTTGGTCACATTAATGAACTACAGTGGTATGTCATTTGGTAGCAGCACACATTAATCACAGCTACCATCCAGATCACTGTCTGAAACCTCTTTTTGTGTGAACTGGATGACTAGCGCATCTCTAATGGAAATAACTGGACATAGGGTACTATGTAATGCCTAAGAGCTGGCCTGCTGGGACATCACAAAATAATAGCATTTGAAAAATCAATAAATAATACTAAATAATAATAATACTAAACCCCTGATTTTTGAAGCTTTTAAGGTAATACCTCTGTGAAGTATGAAGGGATCATGCTTCTGGGATGATTGTCATTAAACATCACTGTATCTGGAGACGTTAAGACAAATAACCTGACCATTTCTCTATGTTTTGTTAGTGAAAAGTGTTAAATATATATGAATGATTACTTTAACTTACCAGTTTTGGATCAAATTCGGAAAAAAAAAAAAGTAACTAATATGGTAGGTGATATTCTTAAGCTAATAACTAAAATAAAATAACTGTGGAGGACTTTGACCCGTTGAAACAATGTAAATCATAAGATTTTGGATTTTCTTTTTAAGGGTAGGAGTATATGGATATGCTTGAATAAATATATGCATAAAGCAATAAATACATGTATAGAAAAATAATAACAAGAAAATCCATAGATTTTTATAATGGGTATTCCATGCACGTAGATCATGTTAGGAAATAATTATATTTTAAAAGAAACCAGGATTCAGTCCTCTGATATCCTTGTAATACACTTCTATCCACTAGTGGATGAAAAGTGTTTTCAGAACGAGACTATTTGTGAGACCATAAGTGATTGCATAAGTGCAACTTGGCACATCATTGCTGATCAAACCCCCCATAAAGTATTAAATGGTTTTCTCTTTGGATCTGGAAAGTAAAAAGGGATGTTTCATTATTATAATAGCTACTTGTTAGTTATCAAAATAGGGGCATCATGCTATTTATTTCAGACTGGTACAGATGTAGTAGAGCAGTTAACAGTCCCCCTAGAAAAGATGCAGTACCTGTACAGGTTTTCACCTTGAAAACTGTGATACTCTTCTTGTGATTTTTATTCTACAAAGCTGAGCCATCCAATCACTTTTTCAGAAAGCTGTGAACTAATAGTCTGAAAGGATCCATGCTCTATTTGACATCAGGTACCCAACCTTGGCGCTAAGGAGAGCTTCCAAAGGCTTGTTCAGCGGCTGAATGTGATGTAAAGAATCACAGGCAGAATAGAGGAGCCCAAGTACTGTGTCTGTATTACTGCTGCTACACTAAATATTGCCATATATAAAGACAATGTCTCCCCATGTCTCCCGTTTTACTTAAGATTAGCAATAAAATTCAAAGTGGATGAAGAGAGAAAGGCAAAAAAGGATTGGGAAAGAGGGGTACAAGGCTGTACAGTGCAGCTTAATTATCAGAATAACTAACTACGGCAAATCGAGTGGAATAGGGGATAGGGCTTATTACCTATAAGTGAGTGCTAGTTTTAGTTAGAATCTTATTTAGATACTAAAAGGTGTTTCTAGCTCTATTATTTTCCCCTGAAAAAAGGATGTTCTGGTTTAGGAAACTAATCCAAGGAGAGAGCTCAGGCTTGAAAATTATGAACAGGTGTAATTACTTTATTACATCTGGCTGATGGAGTAATTTCTTTGATTAGTTTCTTACTAATGATGATTTGCAACTTGGCTTGCTGAATGCCTTGAATGCTGCTGTTGGGTGCCTAATTTTCTACCTGTCTAAAAGTTGAACATGACAGTACTAGTGTCTCTTTATAGATTTATCCCTATGTGCTCCTAAGAAATGGTGCTGTTCTGTGGTAACTAAAATCCGGTTATAAATATATTTGAAAGAAATGTCTGACTTCTGCCTGTACTTCTACTTTTTCCTTCAAAGGCACATTGATTTTATGAATACTGGTTAGAATCTGTCTCTCTATGTACTTTTAAAATCGACTTCGAGTTTTTCACTGAAGCCACAGTTAAGTGCATGTTTCAAGATCATACATTAGGCAAGCAATCTACATATGTTGATGACTAAAATTTGAATGAATTCTTAGTTTCTGAACAATTCCTGTCTCTAACCCATATCTAGAAATGTATTTTAACTGATCCGGCTTAGAACTTTCCATTTGTAGACTTTTTCATTATGGGGGAGGCAGAACAAATTACATTGGTGCTTTTTCCTGGAAATGTACTATCTCCAGAGATTAGGGGACTGTAATTTATTTGTACTTTCAGCCATTTCTTTCCTTGTCTGCTAGATACTTTCATGACTGATAAAAAGACTAGCCAACTAATCTAATTCAATATAAACACATGGAGAAATTCAAGGATATCTCAGACTTTCTCTGACCGACTGGGAAACGTGAGGGTGGGAGGATTGACTGAAAAAAAGAGAAAACACTTGATCCATAAATACAAAAAACCCACAGAACATACTTCTGAGCTGCTTGTGATAAGAAGAATCAGTTCTTCAGGGCCAGAGAATTACGAAGGTTCAGATTTTTCTGTTTAATTGTTTATTCTTCCTTCTGAGTGTTTGGGTTTTGGTTGGTGTCCCCTTCCTACAGCTGAGAAGACTGGCTTTCCGTGTCAGAAGCCACATGCCTACATAAGGTTTTCTTGTGTTGGGATCTTTTGGTTTATTTCTTTTTATTAATTTACTGCATGGACTTTGCTTATGAAGAAGACGATGCCTTCAAAGAAAAGTTTCTTCAGCTGCAGCATATTTTGTTTGGCGCAGCTGAAGACTATATTGAAGCTTTATCATGGAATCTTACCATTACATTGTCATTTCACTCTGACCAGAGCCTGATTTGGAGAAGTTACAACTACATTTCATTACTACTAATGCTCCTTTATAGTCTTCTGAATTAAGAAGACCTTCAGGGCAAAGAGCAGTAGCTATTTTGTGCCATAGCAAACAATTCTCAGGAAATCTTAAACAGCATAGTTCTTGTGATGGTCTTATGTATAGGATAAAGCACACATTGAGCAGTGGGGGGGCTGATATCTTCATCTTACTTCAAGCTAAATTATGTTAAGTAAAAAGAACTAAGGCAAAGAGTGAATGGCTATCTTTCTTCGGTATTTTTTTTTCTTTAATAAAGGTAAAACTGTGCAAAAAATCTTCAGAGAAGGTGGAGGTCAGGTATTGTCCACGTTACTCTAAGTTATTTTTGGTGAAAACAAAGACAGTGGAAGAATTATTTCTTCATGCTTCTTGTTTGATTCTGCTAAATCCTGGTGAAGACTCTTGTTCCCCATGGGCCACTATATGAAATGATGTAAAAATTTTGAATGTCTAGTTCAAACGTCTAGTTTGATGTTTAGTTAGAACGTCTAATGCTTCGCCTGGAATATCTGCATGGCTACAAATGGTATCTTGTCTGGGTCATCAGACAGTTAGTGATTTGTAGTCCTCTAAAGCTAGATTTACGTGGATATTTTTATGATACCAAGATTAAGTTTTTCTCATTCTAGTGTCTCTTCTTTTTTCTTTGCTTCCCAATATTTTTCTTTCTTCAGCTAAGCTTGTTCTAAAATCCATACCATTTGTATAGCATGATAAGAAGCTGGGCTTAGTATTGCCTTGCTATTATCCTTCATTGTAACGATGGAAAAAAACTGCAGGAGAAAGATCAGCAGTGTATATAGAAATCCTAAAATCTCTACTATGATCATTCATTTTCTTGGAAGGAGGCACAGAACCTATTAGTCCATCTTGCTAAACTGATGAGAAAACCAAAGGTTGAAGATGAAAGAAAAATTGTAAAAGATATTAAAAGGATACAGCCTTCTGAATCAGAAAGAAACAAGAAGTCACTGAAGTAGAAAATATAACTTCTAGAAATGAAAGGAAAAATTTATTAACACCACCAGGAGATGTAACTGAAAGTAAAATTAATTCTAGGGAAGATGCCAGTAACACACACAACTTCATGAGAAGAATAAGTAATCCTGTAGAACATAATGATTCCCTGGAAGAAATGACCAGTAAATTAAGAAAAAGCATAAAGCTGATCAGTGTAGGAACAGATGGGAGATAGCCAGGAAACCTCAAGATAACTGCATATCTGACATTCATATTTGAAGTGCACAGCATCTAGGGGTGGCGGGAACAGACAATGGACAAACTCCTGAGCACAGATTCCTGAGCACTTAGGGAAGATTTAAAGTGTCATCATGGATTTTTTTTTTTTTGTGAGAAGTAAGAATTGAGAACATTTTTTTTTTTAAACAAACAAACAAACAAACAAAAAACGTCTCACATTCAATGATTGTGGGTTCCAACTTCTGGATTTCTGACAGTCCTTTCTGGATTTTGCATCCATTTGGGTGCTGATGCCTGGGAAATGAACAGTTGATTTAATTCAGCTGATGGCCAACTAATACTATGAACATTTTATGATGCGGAAGGTGTTTTATTTCAGAGTAATTGCAAAGCTATCAGTAGCTTCAAATACTAAATTCTGAATGCATCAGATAATAGCATTTTGTAATAACCTGTATCTTAGCCTGTGTAAATCTCAATCATTTTAATAGCATACACAACTTTGCATCCTCTCTGCTCCCTCCCCTTAAGCCCACTGTAATTAAAATGAACCTACGCTAAAAGAATAGACTTCAGAGTGTGGGACTTAGGTATTTTGTTAATGAGCATAAACTAACTATGTGATGTTTCCTACTGAGAGAAAAGTGAAGCTCTTTTTAACAAAATATTCCTTGTTGAAGGTCTGCTCCCTCTTATTACAGCCAAAGAGGATGGAAGTGGAAACATTCTAGCACTCTACAAAGCAGGGTCTTATTCTCCAACAGCTTTTTAGTATCTAATTGCTTTTCTTTATCAAATCTGATGCAGTCTGATATTTAGCTCTTCATATGGTGGCTGAATGTCTGGTCCTGTGGATTGAAATAAATGGTGTAGGAATTCCTTGGACCAACACACCATTTGGTAATTTATGTTTAATTAAGCAGGTAGAAATCCATAAAACAAATACATGATGTGCCATTAATTTTTCTTAATACGGGCTTTTAAAAAAAAATATCTTTCTCTCTTACAGTGCTGATATAACCTGCTAGCACTTTTAGGTCACAGATCTTCACATCTCCATCTTATGTGATTTACAGAATAGTATCTTTGCTGATTGTTGGCCATGTCAAAGTGACAAATAGATTTTTGTCTGAATTAACATATTCTAAAATTTGTGTCCTGGTAGCATAGGGGAAATTTTAGAGATGGAATAAAAGAATAGCACTCTGCAAATTGAATTCAGAACTACTAAAGGCAACAAAAAGTTCATTCTACATGCCTAATGAACCCAGGTTCTGCAGTGTTTTTGCTATCGTTCTATACAATCCAATAGAAAACAAACAGAGTCTAGAATAAAACATATAAGTTTAGGATGTATTAAAAGTGTTTAGGAAGATTGTGATGATTAAAAGCTACACAGTGCATTTAATTTATAGAATCACAGAATAGTTTGAGTTGGAAGGGACCTTGAAAGGTCATCTAGTCCAGTCTTCCCTGTAATGATCATCAACTGGATCAGGTTGCTCAGAGCCCTGTCCAGCCTGACCTTGAATGTTTGCAGGGATGGGGCAACCACAGCAAGTGGGTAACCAGAGCCAGTGTTTCATCACCCTTGGTGTAAAAAATTTCTTCCTAATATCTAATCTAAATCTCCCTTCTTTCAGTGGAAAACCGATGCCCCTCGTCCTATCATTTCACTCCCTGATCAAGAGTCCTTCTCCATCCTTCCTGTAGCCCCTTTAGGTACTAGAAGGGGCTCTAAGGTCTCCCTGGAGCCTTCTTTTCTCCAGGATGAACAACCCCAACTCTCTCAACCTGTCCTCATACGAGAGGAATTCCAACACTCTGAGCATCTTCATGGCCTGCTCTGAACCCTCTCCAACACCTATTGATTTGTGTTCAAATTATTGCCACAGTGTCACAACTTATTAATGTCTAATGACATTTCCATTTCAAAATATTGGTGTTTTCCAAAATTGTCTAGACCTTTCTGTCTGGAGGTAATTCACAATTACTTTCACGCATGCCCTGCATATAGAAGAACAATGAGTAGATTTTTCATTTTCACACCATTACTTAATTTAACCTATCTCTCCACAGCACTCTGTTCCGTAGTCCATAAAATTCTGCACAAAAGTTCTGGAATGTTTTAGGTAAGGCCATAATTTGTTTAATTGTATTTTGAACAAAATGGGAGTTTAAAGATCCAAGTAATCTGCTTTCTGAAACTTGAAATCCAAACACTTTAGAACGTAAATTAGGATATCAGGTTTTGTTATGTCCCTCTTAAAAGTTTTCTGAAAATAGCATAGTCATCAGTTAAGAGCAAGAGATCTTGACTAAGACTATCATGCTGTAATGATTAATTAAAATTTTACTGTGCCTCTCTCGCTCTCGTTCTTACCTTTAAGGACCGTAAATGTAATGGTTACTAAGATCCCTGGCAGATTTACGGGGCTATTTTTATCTGATATTGAATAAAACTTTTTTATGAAAGAATTGTAAAAAACCCTCCATAATAGTGTTTCTTTATGGCAATAGTTAAATCACCAAACCTACAGAACAGTTAAATATAAATAAATAAAGAATGTATGACCAAGGCTAGCCAGAGAAGCAACCAGACATTCACTGACCAAAAACTAGTACAGTATAGATACAAAACGTTAACAGTATTTGAAAATTCTACAGGGAAATATTTGAAGCCTTCACATATTGTAGCCTTTCTAGTTTCATAGCTTTTCCATCCAGATAGAGAGTTCATGGAATGTGTGTTGTCTTCAGTGGAAACTGTGGGCATGAATACTAGAACTGACGTTTTCCCTTGTAATAGTGAGAAGTGAGTGTGTTAATCTTTTTGAAATATAATACTTTTACTGATATGTAGAATAGAAATCTATTAAGTTCCCTATAATTTATTACCTGCAAATATCTCATATCTTAAAAGTTCTTTTTTGAATTTTCATCCTAATTCCCTTCCCCTAGTCTATCGTTAAAGCAAATGGCAGTAATTCCACTGCAATGACCCAACTTTTTAAAATTATCAAGTAAAACAAATCTTCCTTAGGTCATTATTGCCAAAAAAGATTTAGAAAAAGTTTCTTTGAAAAGAATGTTTGAAATATCTTTTTCTTTCCATGCTTTCAGTTTTAACAGAGATTTCCCAGAGTGAGGGCTCTTAAAGATATTGTAATTAGCTGATTAGTACTTAGACTAAGATTTCTGGTTCTTTCACTATATTTAAAAATAAAATAAGTAATTCTATTCACTTGAAGGATTTTTTTTTTCTAGAACAACATTCTGCATCCAGAGTTGGTCATAAAATGTACAGTGGGAAAAGCATTTGTGCTTTCCTGTATCTGCCTCTGTCCTCTTCCCAGATAGTCTCTGCCTCCAAAAGTCTTCATCTTGCATTTCTTGAATACATTGGAGCTTGGCTACTGTTTCCCATTATTTACCTGGTGTTCCCTAGGAGCCATGCAGTCTATTTTCTTCTCTCTAATATGCCACAAGACCATCTATAACAGAGTAGGTGCCATTGTAATAGATGTTGTGTGACCCAAAACTGGAAGGACAGATAAATGTATCCTACTGATACTTGCTATCCTGAAATATTCTGTGACCCTGGCAGAAAATGCCCTCAGTTTTATTTATCTGTCTATTAATAGTCTCTTGAGCTGCTGAGAGCTAATAAATAAAGTAATCTCCACTTAGATGCTCTTTTCTTTTCTGTGGTTGGTTACAAAGTCTTATGTCTGCAAATATCTTAATTATTTTTGAATATGAAGTGAAGGATGTTTGTCACTTGCACTGTTTTTCATCAGGTCTTCAGAACACAGTATTAAACCGATTTGTTTCTAAATGCTGCTCTCCAACATGGGACTTAAAACGATGAGATAACCATTGCCTTCTGAAAGTGAAAATCTCTCCTGCAAGATAAAAGACTGACTTTTCTGAATGCTCCTTATGCCAGTACTTTCTTTCATAGTTGTGTACTGCAAAATCCTACAAATGTCATATTAATATATTTTCCAATGTCTATTGAAAATGCTCAGCCAGAGGCAAAGTGACTATGACGGATGGAGGCAAAGGTGTCCTGAGGTCTTACAGCGATTTAGAAAGTGCAGATGCAGACCCAAAGGCAAGTACAGGTGTTTTTCCTTTGCGTTGAAGGTAGCTGATGTGACATGCAGTTCAGATGAGACAACAATTTTGCAATTACATCTGGCTCATGTTTGTATAATGCCTGTTCAAAAGGTAAAAATAGGAAATTATATTTCCCTCTGGCAAAAATATTTGACTCATTAAAGGAGATAGATACAACATAGAGGCACTAAGAACATTCTGATATTTGTATCAGAAAAACAAACTGAAGGTCACTTTCTCTTTTTCTGAACTGGCTGTATAGGATTTTCATTATATTCCCATCTGAAAGATAAAAAGGATATGTCTGAGCTATATTAAAAAAAAAAAAAAGGCAGACTTCTTTCCTATTTATAATACTGTGCTACAGAGTGCTCATTGTCTGCTTTGTGAGGAATCAAGATCTATTATGTATCAGTCCAGGGACATAAGCCATTTTCTAGGCTTGTACTATTCAATCCTGAAAGCAGTTGTAGAGAATTCAGCAAAAAGAAATATTTCATAATCAAATAATTGAATTTTCAAAGAACTTTTCAATGCCTTCGGCACAGATGGTACATATCTAGAAGATTGCCAATCACATTACCCAACAGATATACAGTATGTTATGCTCTTACGATCTATTGAAATTTTGCTTGTCACAATAAGATCTCCATTAAAAAGTTTACCAAAAGAAGAGGCTTTTTATTTCATAAAGAAGTTGGAGCCTGCCTGTCTTATCCTCAAAATGCCCACAACTGCTCTTGCATTAGCATTTTTTTGCATAAAGTTTTCTGCCTACATTTACATGAGGATGCGGATAACATCAAGTACTTTGTCCATTACCTGCCCTCATCTACAGAGAGATTTAAAAAGTTGCAGTGTGACACGGTGGTCTAGCATAGTATCAAAGGATTACTAGTCACCTTAATTATTATTTAATCCATCCCGTTGTCCTAGGGCAACATCTACCGTGCCTATGTCATTCCTGTCAAATGCTTGTGAAGATTTAACTTAACATTCATGAAATCCGGCTCTCCTACTCATTTGGTTTTGGGCACCGGGGAAAAACCTGTAACTGCTATGCCATTTTCTCATTCTTCAGTGGTGAAAATGATTATGTTTGAAGAATGTTAGAGATCTACAGCTTTTAAAGAGTTTGCGTGTCTGTTTAATTAGAGAATGTTATTAGCATCTTATTTTACAGTTGAAGAGATTTCTGCATTGAACAGTCTGACCCTTTGTGCATTGAAAGGGTCTGTCCTGGAATAAATTGTTGCCTAATATTTACATGATAAAACATTTGGGGGAGTTGGACTTCAATCTGCATAGCTAACCTCATTAACACTGGGGAACAGAGCAGGGAACCAGTGTTGGGCTCCTGCTCCCAGGGGCTGAGCTGTGGGGGCTTGAAGCTGCTGCCAGCCATGGTGGGAGGCTCACCCTGAGGGGAAGCCATGGAATCGTAGAATCATTGAATTGTTTGGGTTGAAAAAGACCTTTAAGATCATTGAGTACAACTGTTAACCTCACACTGCCAAACTAAAACTACTAAACTGTGTCCCTAAGTGCCACTTCTACACATATGTTAAATATCTCCAGGGACGGTGACTCAACCACTTCTCTGGGCAGCCTGTCCTAGTGCTCGATAATCTTTTTTCTGAAATTTTTTTTCATAGTATTCAGTCTCTAATCTAAACCTCCCCTGGTTTAACTTGGGGCCATTTCCTCTCGTCCTGTCACTTGCTATTTCAGGGAAGAAACTGACCTACACCTGGCTCCAGCCTCCCTTCGGGGAGCTGTAGAGAGTGAGAAGGTCTCCCCTCAGCCTCCTTTTCTCCAGGCTGAACAACCCCAGCTCCCTCAGCTGCTCCTCATCAGTCTTGTGCTCTAGAATTCACACTAGGTTCATTGCCGTTCTTCAGACACGCTCCAGCACCTCAAGTTCATGGCTATTCTGGTCCTCCAGGTGTGCTTTCAGCGGAGGGTCTTGCCTTGGCCCTGCTGGCACTATGCCTCCTGCAACGTCTTGGCTGGTTGGGGGTCCCCATGATGCCTGTGGCTCCCACCAGCAAGCCTTCTCTCCAGGGGCTGACTTAGCACAAACTGGGTACAGTCACAGCAGTGACTTCCACTGACCAGCCACATCTGAACAACATCTCCACAGAAATTGTTGTACTGAATAGAGAAGATGAGGAGGTTCGTTTCAGGACTGAGGTTCTCTCTTTCCTTCTTCCTTTTCCGTCCCTTCTTAATGGAAAGCAAAGTAGACTAACATTTTTATTTTTTTTGTTAAATTTTCATAACAAAATGTACCAAACATCATGAGAGATTAAAATCCAAAAGGAATTTATTTGCAGAATCTGAGAGGGAATGCAGGAATGGGTTATACTGCAGAGTGAATTTCTGGCATAAAGAAGCTACTGTGATGGGAGGTGTAGAAATATCTATAAATAATTAACATATTCATTAAAAAATAAAACTTCTGACTTACACTCCCGCTTCTAAACCTTAACATAATTAAAACTTGCATCAAAAGAGTTTCTAACTGCACGTCATTCTAAATGAGGACGTCAGATGGAAAGTAAATGGTATCTAGAAGTTTTTTGAAAAAAAAAAAAGTGTGCTAGTCACCTTTTCATGGGTAAAATGGACATCTAGCATTCATGCCTTCATATAACACTAAGTGCTGAATCACTTTCTGTATTAGGACTGTTTTTAACCTATCACATAGTTTAGAGTTAGTTCAATTCCAATCTATGCCATTCTCCCCAAGTTCTTATGGCAAATTTTGTTGTTCAGAAAATGCTAAAGTACGTGGGATGAATCAGTATTGTATGTGTAGTTCTGTAGTGATACTTGGCCTAAATACTGACTCTTAACAGTTTTCAGTGTGCTTGGTCAACATGACTAATCACCTCTCTTTGATTTAAATACTATTCTTTTCTACTCTGCAGAGGTAATAATTAGGAAGGTGGGATAACTGTTTGGTCTAAAACTTACAGTGTGCTGGCAGGACAGGTTAGTGGAAGACTTTCCACCATAGATGTAGCCCATTTCTCCCTGCTGAGGAACACTGAGTTGTTGTGATATTGCTGCTGTCCTAGTAAAATACTGTTTAAGAATCCAGATTTTGTTTCTGACTTCTTTCCTAATAGCGTATCACTCAAACGTAGCAAAATCAGAGGGCATAGTTCAAAAGCAGGCCCTGATGATAATAAATGAAGAACATTCCCATACTGCAAGATAGATGAGCAGGTTGTGAGCATCATTCGTCTGGAATAATTGATTTACATCAGTTCGGCAGAGCTTTAGGAAATTGCTATTTCAAATCAATTTGATCCAGTTATAAAGTACAAGACAGTTTAGTTTATTTTAACTATGCTTTGTGAGATGGATACAAAGATATTTAATATTGTTTGGATTTTAAGTTAACTAAATTGTGAAAGTACACAATATCTATCTTAATTATATAATATAATCTACTGTTATGCTGACTGGGGTTTAGATAGCCAAGTATATTTTATGTATTTTGTAGCTGCATCTAGTAGGAATCAGCAGAATATCAAAGGTCACTTAAGGAATAAAAACATTTATCTTAAGATTATGACGAGCTGAGTGTCTAAACAGGCAGAAATAAAGAATTAGTAAATCTGCAGAATTTTTAGTTAAAAAAAATACCAGCCTGTTGAGCATGTGAAGAACATAATCTAATTTTAAGAAATTATTTTTCATGACTTCATTATTTATTTTTTTCTATGACTTCTTTTGTTCAAAGAGAAGATTCAAAATAAAGAAGGAAAATGTGGCTTCTACAGCCAAATCTTGTCACTTTTTTTAACAAACTGCTATGCTGCACTACAGATCTTTGAGCCTGTTTTCCTTCATTCTCTTTGTGCTCAGCCTGTTTCCAGGTAGAATGAATGTTGGCAATAAATAATTTGGGAGAAATTCCTGGCAACTCATAAAACAATATTTGTCCTATTATGTGAAACAGAAGGTCAAAGCTTGAAGTAAGTTTTAAGAGGAGAGGTCGGCAATGACTTCCTCCTCCCCTCTTTTAAAATCCCCAAAGCTGCTGACTTTGCCTGCAATATGCCAATGCAGCACTAATAGTTAATAACTACTTCTCCAAATGATCTCTCCCTGTGAGAGTCTCAGGGCTTTAGCTAAGTTTAACTTAATCTCATACCTGTCAGGTAAGTAAGTAGGACTAACCCTCTTTAACATATAGCGTAACTTAGTCTCTGAGAGACTTGCAGCAAGGTTGTGCCGGAAGTGTAGGGTGGAAAAAGAAATAAAGGGCTTGATTTCTTTACTCTCATGAGCCTTAGTTCCCCTATGTTTCTTCTAGCCCATGCCACTGATTAGTCCTGTGCTGCCTTTCAAAGCCTGCACCTAATCTAGGTGTAAAAAGAAAAGTATTTAGGTGTAACCACTTGTCCTGGTTTGAGGTAAAATGAGCCAATTTTCTGTTTTACAATTTTACTTTTCTGGCTGGGCCTCTTCTAACT
>VXBJ01003242.1:1057769-1071756 GCA_013400055.1 Nycticryphes semicollaris | reverse complement strand
TAATTTTAATTTTAGTATTGATATTTCATTAGTTTAGTTCATTCTAAACTCATAAGTCTTCCTATTCTCTTCCTCTCCTTTCTTTTAGAGGGGGAGGAAGGGCCGTCTGTCAGTCTGGTTTTGGTAAATTTGGCTGAAACCACAACACCGCTTAATGCCTTTCCATCAAGTTGTGCACGTCTGTGTGTGTAAGTGTTTATACCTGTTACGGAGGCAGGCAGGGCATGCCAACTGGTTTGGGTTTAATTAGATTAGACTAGAAGATAACCCAGTGCCCTCTGCTCCCTTCCTTTCTCCAGAGAGAAGAGAAACCAAGCCACTGCCAACACTTAAACCGCCGTGATTAATGAGCTCAGTTCTGCAAGCCTTCCTGTAATCTCTTCTGAAGTTTTAGGTTTGGTTTCATGTAGTTTAGTTTGGGGTGAGAAGTTGGGCTGGTTTTAATTTTAGCCGGATCATTAAACCCAAATCTAACTGGCTGTCGTAAATGAGGGGGGAAGACTTTGTCCCCTTTGAACTGGCTCAGATAACAACCAGCCAAAATGGACTAGATGCGCAGGAAAGGAGCTGACAGCAGTGTGTTCTGCTTTATTCAGCTGTGTGTGAGCTTTGCATTTTGGAAACCTGATACAGCCAAATGCAGCATCCAGAAATTCATCTTTTGTAGCGACTTGTTAAGGAAGCGCTTGGGATCAGTAAGTATAAGCAGATAAAGAGATCTGAGTATTTCTGTGAGCCTTTATGTCGTCTCTTTCTCTTCACCGAGAGACAGTTTTACCTAGAAGGTCGGGGGCTTAAAATTTGATATGCTTTCATACTTTCCTTCACACTGAGTTGTGCTCCACTCTAATCCCTGTCTGTAGGTGGCACTGATCTTTCACTGTAACAGTGGCAAGGAAATTATGAATGCAGTGAATTGCAAAAAAAAACCCAACCGAACACCAAACTTTTTTAAAAAAAATTTTCTTAAGCAAAAATATGTGTCTGTAGTTGTAAGGCTGGTAGATACATGAAGCATATATGAGCCTATAGAGCTCCCAACACTGTAAGGGTGAAGGAAGCTTCTTCCTGTCTTTAATTTAACCTATAGAGAGTATCACTATGTAATGTTATTCTGTATGTTTTGGCATGTTTTCCTTTCAGTTTTCTTTTCTCAAGAGCATTAGAACTTGAAGCAAACAAGAACTGAAAATCCTGACCAGCACCTCATGCATGCTTGATTTACTTGGAGTCAAAAAGTGATTTTGCTTGTTTTCTGGTTCAATGATTCCTGGAGTGATGTAATTCTGCTAGGAATGGTGCAGGATTTCAGATAGCGTACAATGAGTTGTCTGAATATCTGGTCTAATCCTATTTTGGCATTCTCATATTTGTGGATTAAAAAGCCAAATCTGATTAGTAATATCCATTCTAACTAAAACAGATAGGGTTAGATTCAGAAAATAACTCAGGTACTGAGCCTTGGGATGGGCATCCTTGTCTACAATAAGGTATTCTCATCACCTTGCCTGGGGACAATTTGTTACCTAAGGAAAAATCCACAGAAATTTGAAAGATTAATAATATAAACTAGACAGGAAGAAGCACAGAAGAGAGTATCAGGGCCCATGGCCATTTACTCAAAGATAGTTAGGAACTTAGAGAAACTGAGCTGTGAGTCTGCTCTCATGTGATGTGGTCTTTAGGACACATCTTCAAGCCATCCCACCCTAAGGCTGCAAGACTTAGAGTTTACTCTGTCACAAGTAAGCCTGGAGGAATGTCCTAACTATTAGGCAGGGTATTCTAGAGCAAACATGCCCATTGTTTTCCAAGTTGTCCCAATTGTATAAGTTAATAAATACTTATTGGAGTGGGGATTGGAACTAAAGTGTCCCACAGGAGCATCCTAACCACTTCCATAAGTCTCTGTGTCAATTTGCCTTTCTCCCTCTGGTCCATAAATATTTATTTCTTTGTGTACTGCAGGACATCTTTAAACATTTCCTCTAAAAGAATCATCAATGGCCTGGTGTTAGGTACTTCAGCTTAGGTGGAAGTGTGCTGGCTTGAAGTTCAATATGCAGAATTTGTCAGGGGAGCAATTTGAAACTACTTTCATCACTGGGCTGTAGAATGTATTTGGAACCGTCTACCTCATTAATGTCCTACCAAAAAGGGACACATAGGATATCTGTGAGAGTGAAAATGGCAATTAAGTGTAAAGGGGAACACCTAGCCTGCCTATAAGAAGGAGTTTTACCTCAAACACCTTGGCAACCTTAGCTCTTAGGTGACAATATTAAATATTCCCAGTTGGAAAATCAGAGCCTTCCAGATTTTGCCACTGGGAACTTAAGGATTTTATGTGTGCATTGCTTAGATCTAGAGAGCTGCTCTGGGCAGTTCCTGGAGATTTTGGGTGCCTCAATCCTAGTTCTTGGTGCTTGTATGATGAAGTGTGTTGGGTCTGAAATCACTTCCAGGCTATCTGATTCCAATCAGAAGGCAAACTTTGCCTCCGAGGCAGGGTAGCAGGGTTCATCACAGTGAATCCAAAAAGGGTGCCTCAAGCCTGCCTAAAGAAGCTTTCCCTCCATTTAACTATAGTGAAAATTTATTCCAGCATGCACACATGTTTCCTTAAATGAGGATTTGGCACTGAGGAAGCTAACATTTGGGTTGAATACATTTTTATAAGCTCTTTCATATGCCAAGACTATTACCTTTCTTTTGCAGGGGAAAGCAACTGCAAACTGTAACAAAGTGGGAGGGGAAAACTATGACTTGGATTGGTTTTGGTGTTTTTTTTTTTCTTTTTTTTTTTCTTTTCTCAATTTCTTCATCCAGAAATGTTTGGGGGAGATTTTCACCCTCTGAGACCTTTGTGTTGCATTCAGACCAACTTGCCAGAAGAAAAAAACCAAGCCAACTAGTTCTGCTCAGGTGAAAGGGAATTAGTAGGTGCTGTGCCCAGAGAAGTTGCCTTGGGGAGCAGAGACAAAGGGTTCCTGCAAGTATAGCTCTGTCACTAGTAGAAAGGGGAGATCTGAAGCCCGCAGGGGCTTTCTCGCAGTTCTCCTTAGATGGTCTTTACAACTTTAAAGTAGTAGATTGTTTCCCTATGCTGGTCAGATATTTGCTCCAATGCTTTCCTATATCTTTCCTCACCTTTTGTTTGCTTCAGCTGGGCTGTTTCTTTCTTTTTGTTTTTTTTTACCTCCCCTGTCCTTTCCCAACAGCAACTTCTCTCATTACCTTGTTTAGCTCTTTGGCAGTTTCTGCTAATGACGCCTCACGTGTTGTACACAAGGTGCTCTTCAAGTGTGGATGAAAGGATGACTGCTATATAAAACTCACTAGGGAGAAGAAACAGGTAGGTACAGTGGATGGACCCTAAGGTGGCAACACTAGTTAGCACAATAATCATGGAATCATGGAATTGTCAGAGTTGGAAGGGACCTCTAGAGATCCATCTTGTCCAACCCCCCTGCTAAAGCAGGATTGCCCAGAACACGTTACTCAGGACTGTATCCAGGCAGGTCTTGAAGAACTCCAGGGAAGGGGACTCCACACCTTCCCTGGGCAGCCTGGTCCAGGGCTCTGGCACCCTCACCCTAAAGAAGTTTTTCCTCATATTTGAATGGAAGTTCCAGTGTTCCAGCTTGTGCCTGTTGCCCCTCATCCTGTGACTGAGAACCACTGAAAAAAGTCTGGCTCCATCCTCCTTCAACCCATCCTTCAGAAACTTACAGACATTAATAAGGTCTCTCCTCAGCCTTCTCTTCTCCAGGCTAAAGAGCCCCAGCTCTCTCAGCCTTTCCTCACAGGGAGATGCTCTAATCCCTCCATCATCTTTGCTGCCCTACGCTGGACTCTCTCCAGTAGTTCCCTGTCTCTCTTGAACTGGGGAGAAGTGATTGTCATCAGAGATGTGTAGGTCCCATAGACAAAACAGAATTCAAAAGGAGTGTTTGAAGGACAAGGAGAAAGTTTTTCTTCTTGTGGCTGGGAAAGATTTCTGAGTGGAAGAGGTTGCCAACAAAGTTTGAGACAATCCCAAACAGGTAAGGGGAGCTTTCAGAGAGGAGGCAGGAACTGGCAGCATGATAAGACAGAAGAGATGTAGCAGCACACTATGTCTTGGCAAATGTGAAAGTGCGAAATAATTTAATAATATCCATATCCCAAATACGTAATTGCGGGGCAATGTGAAATTTAATGGAATAGCATGCCACATTGCTGAGATTTTCCTTTTCAGAGTGTGGATGAAGCCAGGAAGTAATTAGATCACATCTGGATTTTTCCTCAAGGCAGTGGTGAAGACTTTTATCTATTTATTTTTAACTTGTACAGTTTGCATTGGAGCATGTCTCACCTTGTGTGACTGCCAGCTGGGTTAAGGGACACAGTCACTGAAATAGGGAGAAAGGAGTAGCCCATACCTAAGGAAGTATGATCTTAGCTCATGTTTGAGTATAAATGCACGTGCAGAGAGAACATGGCCAAATTAATAAACGAGGCATTTAAAAAAAACAAAACAAAACAAAAATGTTTTAGTAAAGGAATCTGTCCTACTGTCTTGGAATAGCAAATGCAGAGAAGAGAAGATAGTCTGTAAAAACCAGATATGAACAGGTCTTAAAGAGCAGATCAACTTTTCATCAGCCTAAGCATCCTCTCACTGACTCAGTTCTCTGCCTCCAGGAGTTGATAATACCACAGAGGTCATTCTCACATTCCCTACCGCAGTCTCCTGGTGAAAGATCCTTTCTAGCCCTTTAAGGTTTGCATCCAACATGAAAAACACTCTCAAAGGACTTTTTTTTCTTGTTGTTTTCACAAAGGTTTGCCTTTTACCAGTTGGTTATGGCTGTTTATTAACAGCCATATAATTTGCGACTAATTTATTTTTCCCTGCAGCAATGGCAGCAAAGTCCTTTCACAGCTGAGAAGCGAGCAGCTGAATTGTGCCTTATGTTTGCGCATCAGGCAAAGTCATATGGAGAAACACTGAAGCATATTTTTATTCACAGTCAAGAACGACTATGGAAGCATAGCCATTCCGAGACAGCCATTTTAGAAATGACACAAATATATAATGAATGAAGAGTGCTTATCTGCATATACTGCATATTTGTGGAGATAAACCCCGAATACAAATAGGCTTGTCTTCTTGCTGCCTTCATTTTTGGTTTTTATTCTGAAAGCACTATTCGTTAAAATCATTATTAGGTTTAGTGTTTAGAATATTAAATTTAAGAGTAAGTAAAGACTTACTGGGACTTAAAAGACTTAAAGTAAAAACTTGCCATAGTTTTTCAAACTAGCATTAATTTCTTCCTGTGTGGATTTTTCTAAAATTTATGTTATCATTCTACCAAGCTAGACATCAAAATTAAGTCTTTTAAAGTGTCGGTAATTTTAACAGGTAGCTATAAGCATTATGTGTCTACACAGCAGCATGGCACCTACTGCTCTTTAGCTACCTCACTACTACTGATTTCACCGTATCCTCTCTCTCCCATTAATTTTGATGACAGTGAATTAAAGTTAGTCGTTTATTTGCCTGTGTGCTTCTTAGGCAGAGATTCTGTTGAAAAGAGGTGGTCTTCTTTTCTGGTGTCACGATCTTTTGTGGTTTTGCAGCTTACAAACCAGAAAACCTGAAGTTTCCTTTACTTGTAGATTGCAGGAGACTAGTACTGAACCACATGCATTTCTAAAATATTCATTCTATTGAACATACCACAGAAAATCACCTTGATAGCAGATGTCCTATTAAGTTCAGTTGCCTACTGTGGGCACAATACATAGATTGACTGCAGGAAAGAGAAACACCAAACACTCTGCTTGTTGAACTGTTGTTTTCCCACTCAATTGAAAGTGTTCTGTGAGCTGGAGGAGAACAGTCAGCAAATACAGCAGAACCAGTTAGCACCCATCTGGTACTATTTTGAGTAAATTGATTAAATGATTATCTTCAAGCAGATCTACGCTCTGGCAGTTCCCTTGCTTATTTAGGATTTTTCGAGTCAGAGGGTAGAAGCAAAGAACCTGGTGAGTTGATATATGGTTACTCATTATAGGTGCACAGGAAATCAAGATTTGTATATGTTTTTGTATCTGTGAATCAACAAGTTCTCTGATGTGGGGGAAACGATGAGATGCAGTTTTCAGAACTGCTGAGGTTTGAAGATTTATCAAAAAGATGGTGGTGGTACCAACAGCAAAGTCAGCTACTACCAGAACCCTTGGTTGGAACCATAGATGTTCCTGGCAAATGTGAAACCCTAATGTTTGATTTTTCCTATTTTTAAGGCTAGTAGTGATATTAATTAGACCTTTCATTTAGTGCTTTATCACCAGAAAAAGGAATTCTGCACTTCACCACCAGATAGAATTCAGAGAAGAAGAAAAGCAGAAGGAACTTTTGCTGTTCTTGAGGAAAAATATGAATTATGCTTTTGTTTATGTTGAAGCTATTAATGGTGTAAAAAGAACAGGTGTCTAACATTAGGGAGTTCTACAGCTGGTATTGTGATACAGCACCATGTGAAGAACAGATACCACATTATGTAGAAAGAATAGTGATATATGGGTTAGAAAGGTGTGTGTAGACATCTGCCTTTTTCCCCTAGGCTTCCTCCCATCTAGAGGTGAGTCTATAAATGCACAATTAGAAATCTAGAAAACTTGTCTTAACGCTTGGTAGGGTGACAACAGCAGAAAAGGGATCTCATAACAAAAGGAGGATTTCCTCTAAGAGGATGCTGTTTATTTCTATATGGGAGTCCAGTATAAGATTTAAGCAAGACTTAAATGACGGTTGTTAGGCAGTGAATGAATACATAAAACTTTGTGGAGGAAACCGTTCTGAGTTTTGCAAAGTATTCTTTTGAAAGGTAAGTGAATCTTTGTATAGCGTGTGTTATAAATCTTCTTTAAAAAAATATTCTGTTGCTATCATTATTACTGGTTACTAATCATTCCCTAGAAGTCGCTAGTCTTGTAATTTGTGAGTTTATTCTGAAATAAAATATTAAAAAATCTGATTTGCTAGTAAGTGGTCAGGCTGTGTCACCTGGAGGTGTATGTGCATGCTCCTTTCTGACATCTTTTTTTGCTTCTTAGTAAATTCAGGTGCCTGTAGAGTAACTTTTATTCTGTAGTGCAAGTATGGGTATGTCGGCAAGGACTGAGCTCAGCTGAATGGGTGAATATATTTTGGAATATATTTGTGATGTTTTGGAGACATGATATCTCCTTGAAACTATTGTTTCTTCTTCAGACCACACTGTGAGATAAAATCACATTGTGGCTTCAGTACCTCTGCAGGTGTCCTCTTTGCCAATCAATGATCCTTAGAATTTGGCGTTCTTGTTTGCTTTTGCCCTTTGGTTTCTCTATCGTAGTGGACTGAAGTTTTCTTGTCCATTACAGGACAACGGAAACCGCTTCCAGAAAATTCTGTATTTCTGCCTGAATGTTTTGCTTCCATTTTGAACAAAAGAAAAAAAAAATCATGGCTGTGGTATCATACATGATATGTAGATCTATCAGTTAAAAGACTGGTGTTTCATTATTTTCATTGCATAAAAGTATCTGCTACTGGGCATGTTTAATTTGGAGGAGGCTGAGGGGTCACCTCATTGCTCTCTACAACTCCCTGAAAGGAGGCTGTAGAGAGGTGAGTGTTGGCCTCTTCTCCCAAGTGAGTAATGACAGGATCTGAGGAAAAGGTCTAAAGTTGTGGCAGAGGAGGTTTAGACTAGATATTGGGAAGAATTACTTTACTGAGAGGGTGCTTAGGCGCTGGAACAGCCTGCCCAGGGAGGTGGTGGAGTCACCATCCCTGGAGGTATTTAAGAAACCTGTAGATGTGGCACTTGAGGGCATGCTTTAATGGTTGAGATGGTTGGGCATAGTGGTTGTTGTTGTTGTGGTGGGTTTTTCTGGGGTGTGGATGGCTTTTTTGTTTGGTTGGTTTTTTGTTTGCTTGGTTTTGTTTATGGTTGGACTCGATGATCTGAAAGGTCGCTTCTAACCATGAAGATTCTCCAAATCCTTAATTTTCATGTAAAAAAACCTTTGTTATACCTGTATGAACAAATAGATACTTGTCTGTTCAAAATGGGAACCCACATGTAGCAGTCTGTTATTGCAAAAATAATTATGTGTTTCTTCGTTTTAATATATCTGCTAGCTGCTAACATTGTGAACTCCTATTTAAAAAAAAAAAATAAATGGTTCCCAAGTGTTTTTTTTCTCTGGTTATGCTGAATTTTAATGCTTAATTAGAAGAATTTCCTTTAGAACAATGCAAATGTGTCATTCGCTTTTTCTTCTAATGGTGGACTCTTTCATCTGGAACATAAAACTTGAAATTCATTAATAGTTTGATATTGGCTAGGCAGTTTTTATCAGCCTTTGCTTTGCTAAGGTCATTAGAACTGGTTGACTTATTCATCGTTAATACTGTTAATGGTTTTTACTGGCATTCTTCACATACAAATAATTCCTGATTTCATCCTGATTTCTGTATTTGAGGTAATAGACTGAACTTAGTCTCAGGAAAGTGGGATAAGAAGTTCTAAGAGCACTTATTGTGAAAGATGGGCTTACAAAACCTAGAGCTCTAGCACAAACGACTTGACTCACTTTTGTGGAAGTTAGGTACTGAAAAGAGATCAACATAAATCTTGCAACCCCAAATCCATAGTCATTGAATTTTAGAAGCTTAAATGAGGCATATAAAATAGGCATCTCTTAGCTTGGTAGGCTCCCTCTGTAGATAGTGAAGAAATATGTGTTATGTGGGGAGTAAAGCAGATTGCTCAAAAATTGATCTACCCATACAGTGCAGCCTCTCTCTCCATGCTGACTAAAACAAGAATAGAGTGACTTCACTGCTGGCTTGGACACTTGTACGTACCATAAACTCACAAAGCTGATCTTGGATCTAAGTATAAAATAGTGCAAGTGGTCAGTAGGAAATTCTGAAGGATGTGAAACACAGTCTAGTCTTCTCTGATGCACAGTTTATAATTCACAGAAGTACCCCTGCCCACTTCCAGCTCACAGCCATAAAATCACCTTGGAGTTAGTTATCGGAGTTGTTCCTTTCTCGCAAAATGCTACTGAGCCTGGGTGATTGACTTTGGTCTGACAGATCACTGGATCTTGTGGTATATACAACGATATGATGTGAAAATAAGTCACTGCTCTAAAAGTAGGTGTGGAAAAAAGGTCTGGTGTTGGACGGTAATGTACTGATTGGACTCTTTCATCTTTCCTAGTTTCACTCTTAGTCTTCAAGAGAATAAAGGTTATTTTTCATCAAAAAAGAAAAGATGCTCTGAGAAAGTGTGCTCTTCTATTGATGGTTTATACAGCAGCAATTTTTAACTTCCTCTCTTTATGTAGGCACCCATGCACAAATACATACGTGTATGTGTGTGTGTTTATTCACATACATATGTGTGTACACACATATATAAAAACAGTGAAAGGTAACCTTTTCAGACTCGTGACCAGGTGGTTGACCAGGTGTTTCTCCCGAGTGATGTGTTCTTGTGCACCAGTTTTGAGTGTGTAGGGGAATGCAATTGCTCCAAAGTGCATGTTCCAGCTGCCTGTCAGGCATAAGGACCACCAAGTAGGTTCTGAAATATTATAGAGCCCACTGAATGGCTGAATTCCTTGTAGCCTGGGGGCTCTGAAGTGCCTAGGACAGTCTGTGAAGTTGGCCTCCCTTGATTTGTCAGGTCCCGGTCCAGAGGACTTTCTGTGAGCTTTGATGGCTCTTTGAGACAGGCACGGGGATCTTGGATCTGTTCTCTGCAGATCTAGCTGCAACTCAGAATGAGGATAGGTAACCTTGCTTTCTAGTTTAATTTATTTCTATGGAATCCCGAGTATTTGACAAATACAAATAATATAATACTGGTGAAATCAAAAGCAGTGTTATACTAAGTTTAAGAACCAAGAAATGGTACATAAAAATACAAAGGTTGAGTGGAGTGTTCCTGACCAGATTACAGATTCACTTGTTGGCTCCATGTTTCTAACTAATCAGCGCTGCGGAGTTCCTCTCTCCCTGCGTTTTGGCCTTGTAAAAGGACGGTGTCTGTTGTAGACAAGAAATCTTGGCTCCCTCTCTAGCTGAAGGGGAAAGTTAAACAGCTTTTGTCTGTACTCAACCCTGTGCTAAGTTAGGATTGTAAATTACGTGGCACGTCCTTTCAGTTTCTTTCAGTGTACCAGGAGGGAGTTTAGGTGACAACCTTAGTTTAGATGCAGACCTTATGATGATGAAAAGCTAAAAAGGAAAAAAAGCTGAACATAGAATATTTGGTTAAGAAATCTCACTAAGAAATTTACTTCTGTGTATATACATACACACACAGACATTCATGGATATATTTATGTGGCATCTTTACCATTCAGGAGCTTTCAGATGCTTCTCAAAACTCGCAGGAAGTCGAGAACTGAAAGGTGCAGTCATTTACCTTTTTAATTCAGTTTGCGTGCACTAAACTATTATCTCAGCATTTGAGTGAGCCCTGCTTGTCAGTAGTGTAAGTAATTAAAGGGTTCAGTGGTTAAATATTGCTACAAGTAGTTCAAAAATAAATTGTTATTTTTAAAGACAGACTGGGAGACAAACACAGATGAATAATAAATATGTGGATACATGCACAGAGCTGTAGGTGGAAAAATAGCTGCTGACAGCTCACTATTTTCCATAACTTTTGTTCATTAAAAAAAAAGGCAATCAGTGAAATTAAGGTTGAGGGTGGGGACTATGAAGGAACAAAACATTACTGGTAGTTTTAATTTTGAAATTCAGCAATGATCCTTACAACAGAGGAAAATCAATGCAAAAATCACAGACTAAAATGCAGACCAAAAGTAATGGTGATGGTTTCATTTGTCAAGCCTTAAATGACAGAGCTGAAATAGTTCAATGAGCTGTTTTAGCCAAGCTAATCTATCTGAGATTGTCCACTTATATAAAATATTAAACTTAAAATCATCAATATTGAGATAGCAATTGATTTTATTTACTACTTTATTTACTACTAACCTTGTCTGTCTACCTTCCTGACTTTTTATTTTTGTTTAATAATTAGTCTTGTTAGTAAATTATGACTGAAATCAATGGACACCCACCTGCTGAGGGATTAGTCACAGCCATAGTCTCTAGCTAACGTGCTAACACAATAAAAATAATACACATCACAGGATTAAGATATTCCTCTGTCTTCATGTTTGCCTTATCGAATGTCAGCAGCTGTCCTCACTATGGATGATTCTGAAGTTCTTTCAGGAGAATGACTATCACACACTGCTGTAGACAGTGGTACACGCAGAAAACGACAATTTAACAACCCAAACGTTCATTCTGCATCTTGTTTCCCTATCCTCGCTTCTGGTGAATTCTCAGCCTGACACACAAAGATACAGGGGTACTGAGAGCCTTTAAAAAGCTACTGACAGTAACAGACTCTAATCTTAAGGTACTTAAAGGCCTTTAAAATCATCTGCANAAAAAAAAAAAAAAAGTGTATCTATGTTGACCCCGTCTCCCAATGTCATTTGGGAAACTATCCAAAGCATCTTAAAATCTGGCATAGTGTAGCAAGGTGGTTCCCATCAGAAGTCTTCAGCAGGGTTATATGCAACATGTAATAAGCAATTGCTGTGCTTGCTGTGTGGAATATACCTAATTGAAATATACTGAAGAATCAATAACAAGCCTGCTATTAGATCCAGAAATACAACGGAGACAGCCCAGTTCATATAGAGTCCACTATTTTAGTAATTCTAAAATACGTAGGTATTTTCAGTGACCTTTTTTTTTAGCTAGACACAAATCACAGTTGCCTGCTATCACGGTCTTTCCAATTTTTTTGAACAGAATAACAAGGCTCAGAAGAATTTTAAAAAGCAAATTGGATAGTAATTGAAACCCAATTTTACCACTTGTAATGCATTAGACCACCATCAGAATTCAAAAACGCAGTTATGCACCTGCATCTGTGAAGTTTAGGGGATTTGGAAATCTTACGGGGTTTCTGTGTAAATATTCAAAGCCACATCAAATACAGAATGTATGCTGTGTGCATTTTAAAAAACACCCACCAGCTTTTCTGTAGCATAACGTTTTAGGTTTACCTGCCTCATAAATACTGAGGCTCAATAACTATACTTCAAAATATTTTACATATCATTGTATTATAGCGCACTTATTTATCTTGGAAAGACACCTTATTATCCCACTGCTTCCCATAATGGCTAAACGTAACATTCAGTGAAGAGTGAATGGGAGTTGTTTTAGGTGTTTCTAAGAGGTGATGCTTTTCTACTGCCCTTGACTTTGGAGTACATTTGTAATTCCATAGCTATTGTACCATTTCAAGGCTTCAAGCAAAAGCTGTCTAAGGGAGGCTATCAGGCTCAAATGCAGATATTCCGATACAGAATGTAGATCTCTACACTCTGGTAATTTCAATGTTACATCTCCTAGATTTCAGTACTTGCTTGTCACGCTCACAGTCGTAAGTAGTTTAAATAACAGACCTGAAGAGTTTGAAACAACTCAGGGAGTCAGTTCTGGGAATCTTTTGTAGGCACTAGTTTTTTATCCCTGGGAAGTAAGTTTATTTCCTGAGGAAGGAAAAATATAGCAGCACAGGAAAAATGCAAATTCTGGAAATCTGATTCCTGACATGGACAACAGTATTTAAAGAAATCAGAACATACTCTTAAAGTGGTTTTTTGTTTTTACTTGCTAAATAGTCATCCCTCTCGCTTCTTAAAACATTCAGTTTTCACTTAAAGCAAAACTACTGATGTTCAGAGAAGTATAAAACGTGTACATCACTGGTGTCCACTTATACTAGAGTGACCTGCAAGAAAGCAAGCTGTAGTTCACAATTTGCATGTGTAAAGGGTCACATTTCACTAAGCACTATCTGTATCTTCTAATTACCAATTTAGCATAGAATCATAGAATGGTTAGAGTTGGAAGGGACCTTCAAGATCCTCCAGTTCCAACCCCCCTGCCATGGGCAGGGACACCTCCCACTAGACCAGGTTGCTCAAAGCCTCATCAAGCCTGGTCTGGCATGACCTTTCTTCTGTGTACAGTGACTTGATTTCTCCTATATCCTATTAGGCAGAATACAGAGAGATGATGGATGGTAATGAATAGCTAGTGAGCATATTCAGCACCGCTCTAAGAAACTAGAAAAGACTCACCTGCAAAACCAAAAAAGACTAGCCTGTGACAGAGCTGTTCCAGAAGAAAGAAAATAGCCCATGGTATGGAACACTACTGTACTCGGGGAAAGTTCATGCAATATTTATTCATGCATTCAACCTACAATTGAGTAACTATAAAAGCTGTATCAGAAAATAATTTGATTTTAAAGTAGTGACCTCAGCTAAAATTTTTGTGTGTGGTTTAAGTTTCCTCAGCTATCTTCTCCATGGCCACCAACCTAGAATGATGCAAAGACTAGATGAGTATCATTTGGTTTGGAGTAATGGCAAAAATGTTCTGCTCTCTGTAGGCTTGCTCTTTGAATCATGGTAGTTGCCAGTTTGAATTTGTAGGGCTGTAAAACAACTTTCCCTAGAGAAGTAACAATATCCCGTTAATCATCTTTACTGGCTCTGTTTGACTGCGAATCAAATTCGAAGTCCCCCCAAGTAGCTTAAAAATCTCTCAAAAGTAACTTTGTAATTGCTTGCTCATTCCTGTAGTGGCATAAATGTGTATTCTGTGGTTTTTCTACTATTATAAATCTTATTCTGTTTCATAGAATCTCTCAGAAAGATCCTTGAGCCAAAACTTTCAGTTGCGACTGCCAGGCTGACAGATTCTCTTTACTTCCAGTTCATAGTAGTTCCACTAGCTCCTCTTAGTGTCGTCCTTTCTTCTTTTTCTTTCCTCGTCTTCCTTTGACTTAGTTCTGTCTGCAGTCATCAACATCTTTGT